>VZTI01005702.1:1839030-1892541 GCA_013397865.1 Struthidea cinerea | reverse complement strand
GCCCCCCCCAAAACCACACAAGAAACTTTAGACAGATTAAATGTTAAACTAGAAAGAATTCTCAGTTTCTTGGTCCATAATTCAGCTTTACTGATCCATGGGAGGATATTGCTGTTAGAATAATAGTAGATATGATATATTTTGTACCTGAATTTGTATGTGAAATTTGGACCCACATCACTAACTGCAGAGCATCTACAGAAAGACAGGGATGCTTCTAGTCAATGGTAATATGAGTATGACTAAAGCAACTTAATTTAGATGGTTTGGAAAGAGAAAGACACATGGAAGGATGGAAGTCGTGTTCTATAAATATCCATCAGCAAAACAATATAGAGGAAAGAACTGAACTATTTTGTCTTCTGCTGATAGGTCGAGGAGCCTTTTGCTAGTTCACTAATACATTAGAAAAAAAAAATAGCGTAGCTGTTGAGCAATACAGAGTGCAGGCCTGGCGTGTGTATTAACCGACCTAGTCACGTGTTGCTTTGGTTTCTTAAATAAAGTCTGATATACTAGGCAAAAGCTATTCTAGAACTGTACAAGACTTACTGATTTAATTTAAAGTCCTTTAAGGCAGGAGATGAGAATAAACTCTACATTTATTTTCTGTAAAAACGATTAATAATCTTTCAGAGTGATTTAACAGCTCTTCATGCTGGTGTCAATTCAATCAATTTCTTACTAGGCATCTTGGAAGCTTTTCATTGTTTGTCCTTTGTGTTTGGTGGTTTGCTTCTTAAAAAAAGAGAAGGAAAAAGTTAACAAAATAACCTCAACTAAAGTCCTATTTTAATGGAATAAACAGCAATTTCTATATATCTTTGCCAATCATTTTTCAATCTGTGGTATAGAAAAATGCATTGATATTCTACCATCAGCATAAAACACTTTTTCAGATTTTGGTGGAATTAAGCGCCTAGAATAGGTTCCAAAACGTATCTCACTTTAAATCTGTTGTTGACTTTAATGGGATTTCATATAGGCATATACTTAACAGAGTCATACTTCTTTTTATAATTGGGCCTAAAAAATTATATTTCTTCCATAAAAGTATTTATATACCACACCACAGATTCAGACTCTCCAAAATAATAGTCTTGATATTTTATTTTGAATTATACATAAGAAAGAGTGTACTGGTTTTAAGTGTTTAACTGTTAGACTTTCTTAATTGTTTTAATAATATAGTCTGATTTTTGAGAGTGGCAGCTTTTTTTTTTTGATTGCTTGAATTTTTATAGCTTTTGTTTCCTGAATTTCTATTATTTATGTTCGTTATTTGGTATCAGTTCAAATAAGGCATTTGCAGTCTGAATCTGGGGATTTTGAATGCTGACCCTCTGATTCTCCATTTCTGTTTTATAGCAATAAAATCATAAGCCCAATCTTTAAAAATGGAATTTTGATTTTTTTTTTAATTAATTTACACAGAGAAGATTATTTCTGTAGCTGTTGCCTATTTTATGTTTCAGGATTCCCTTAATCAGGTCAATCAGGTGATGAAAAGATGCCCCCCTGTTACTTTTACTTGTAGTAATATAAGACTGGGACAAGTCAGTCGACCACATTCTCCATTTCTCTCATTTAACAGGACCCATATAGCCTATAATTCTACATTTTCTGAATCCTGCCTCTTGGATTTCACTCAGTCATGTGAGTTCTCTGACATGATCCTTCCCTCGACAATTCACGCAAGTCTTAGATGGTAGACTTTTTCATGAGAAATCCAGGTTTTTATTTTCTGTAGTGTTGAGACCTTGGTTACTTGATACAAGAGCACTAGCATTCCTATCCTATCACCCAACTTTTCCCAAGGTGAAACTACTTCTCTCCATTGCCTGCGGAATGGGCCTGGGTTGATTAGTTAAATGTCAATAATGTTGACATCGTAAGTTAGATAAAAGAAACTCAACTCAGCTATCATTTGGCATAATTTGACAACTTTAATCTTCCAGTAAATTACAACTGTTAATTGCTGGTATTAACTTCCCAGCAATTGAACTGTGTCTCCCAGATTGCAAGAAAGGAAAACAAGTTCTATGAGGTCACAGGCAATTCGGTCCCTGTAGAAAAAGCAGTTTTCAAAGATAAGGTGATCGTCAGCTTCACAGCATCTTCAAACATTATGTCTGTTGAGCTACACAGGGGAGATCTGGAGCAGATAAATGAATTGAGACGCTATAAAAGAATGAAACTGGTGAAGAACGAAGAGAGTAAACTATATTTTTGCCCAAGTTGGTCATTAGAATTTGGAGAATCTCTGAGGGTGAAATTACGTGTGCTGTGATTCTTAAGCCATATGTGACTTTTCAGCACTTCCAGATCAACTCTTTCCAAGGACATGTGTCACCGGAGCTTTGGCACAAAATAGTCTAAATTATCCAAAGTCAGAGCTCAGAGAAAGTAAACCAAAAAATGCCATCACCAAATTACCTTCAAACCCAGGTATAGACTGAGTCCAGCTTCAGTTTGTCCCACTTTGTGCTGCTTTTGAACTACTCTTAGAATTTTGTCTTTTCTCAACTGATCATTTGCATTGCAAAGTTGTGTGAAGTTTTCAATTTTTGCTCTCTTGGATCAGGAAATTTGGCTACCCATGCTCTGAAGGGAGAGCAGGACATCCTTCTGTTCCCAGGTATATGTTTCCTCCCCCCATGGATTGTCTAATTCAGTACTGAATCAGTCAGCAAGCTTTCCTTTCTGGTGTAATAATAGAAGGGTCTGAACTCCTTTCTCATTTTTCATCTTCCATACAAACTACAGTAATAAAGTCTCAAAAAAACCCCCAAACCAACAACCTGCAATGAACATGAAAAGGATAAAATCTGCCTAATTAGCTAGGTTGAGGATTGTAATTCCTCATGGTGATTCTACACAAAAAAGTGAGGGGGGTTGTGTAAGTTTATTAAACTGCTGCTGCTGATTTTTCTTTAACTGTAGTATTCACTTAAGAACATACACCTAAATATAGCCAAATACACATTCTGTAATATATTTGTAAAGCATATCCCTATAGGGAGTCATACTTACTATACAATAGCAACTGAACTGTGAATGTGCATGAAAAATGCAGAAGATACACATGGTCATGTCACAGATTTGTGCTACAGACAAGGGTTAAAGCATCTGTATCTCATGACTGTCACACGGAATTGTGTAACAGACAAGTAGTTAAAAGGAAGGAAAACATTAAAAAGTATACCCAGAGTAATAGATTGCCAAATAGTTTCTATGCAAAAATTCTTTAGAATATATCCTGCTTGTTTTTCAGAACCCACAAAAATAGCATTTTTTTTTCAAGACAGAAGACAAGGAAGTTATAATTTGATGTCATCTTTTTTTCTTTTTTTTTTCCCAATGTCACGTCTGCTTCTTCTGGTATAATATTTTTCAGAGCCCAAAATAAATCATTAGGTCATGCTGATATATTTTGGGATATTTTATAGAAGACTTTTTCTATACTTCTGAAGAACCTCTTGACTGTCAAAAATAAAGTATAAATAGAAAAGTTTTGATTTACTTGCCATGCTAGCTTTTTAGCTCTCACAAAAATTCCCATGAACAAAAAAGATCAAAGTTAAGATTACTTCAGTATTTATTTGATAGTACTTTAAACATGATCTCTATTAAAAATTCTATAGCATTCATAGCCATGCCCCTTGGCAAATGTTTATTTCATCAATACAAGCTATGTTTGGGGATAGGAATAACTGTTTGTACACCAGACAAGGCATATCCACTAATTGGGCCATTGTGTCTTTGTTTCAGTTCTTAAGAACACTAGGTTAAAGTGAGATATGTGCTTTCTCTTAACTTATGCTGTACTTCTGGATGATATAATAAAAAATCTGTACCAAAAAACCTGCAGGAGACATAAAACTTCAGGCTTCTATAAATTTTGAATTCAAATACTTCCAATTACCAAGCTTGAAATGGCATTTTGCAAAAATAATCATTCTTTTAAAATAGTGTATTATTAGACTTGCATTTTAATAAACAGCTCTGCATGATGGAAATTAAAGCAATTGCCTAGGTAAAACTTTATTATTTATTTATTAGATTTTGATTACTGTTGCTGTTTGTTGTTAGGCCTCAAGGAAGCTAATTATTTCATCTCAACGCCAGGTTAATAAGTTAGCTGTCTTTAAACAGTTGCAGCTTGAATAATTTATAAAGGTTTGAAACAGTAATTCATTATGGGTTTTTAAGAAGTAGTATATATATAAAAAAATAAAGCTGTGTCTCTTAGTTTCAGAATAGTGCTTTTAAAATATTTAGACAAAATATTTTCTCTTTTTTCTGATCAAAGACTTTGAAAGACTAAATTTCTATTCCTGGATTCCATAACCTTTGAGCCATGACTTACAAACAGGAGTAACTAATGAGATAACAAGTCCTAGCTGTCTATCTCAACCATGCTGTTTCTGTCAAAAGTGCAGCTCTAGATTTTTTGACAAGTCATTGCTGGTTTGTCTTGAAACTGGACTGTAATTTGTATGCTCGGTAGGTTCTTCAGTAGTTCCTTCACAAGAGATTCAGACACCTTAATCTGTGCATCTGGAATGGAGCAGACAGCTGGGACAGCATCCTCATCAGCAGTCACATATGTTATCCCTACTTACAAGTCTGAGCCTTTAGTGTTTGACCTTTAAGTAAGCCAATGAGGCACTGAAGTTTCCAAGAGCTTCAGCAAGCTCTTTTACTTTGGATGCCCGCTTGGAAATCTGGGGATTGTTTTTCATTTGTCCAAGCACACTAATCCTAACTGAAAAAAAATTTAGCTACTGTTTGACTCTTCTAGAATTACAGAAAAGTCATAAATGCTCAGAATTTTTTTGATGAGCTAGGACCCTGCTGTCCCTAGATATATGTTTAATATGATACATGAAATCTTGAAATAGAGAGTAACATATTTTTCTTGTAAAATTCCCTGCTTCATTAGTACCTTTGCAAAATCTCAGGACTTCTGCATTGTGCTGATGTAGGCTCTATGGGGGTGACATTAAAAACAACCTCCAGCTTTGTTTACTAGAGTTTCTTGATGCACTGGTATTATTGTCATTTAAAATTCAATGGGAAAAGAGATTGTTGTGTTTTAGGGTTTTTCTCAGTTTCTCTCCAGAAAAGGTAGAAAAAACAACCAAAAGAATTTAGCTGTATTCATTAGACTCAGAGCAAAATATCCTCTCATCTGCGTAAGTAGCATAGTTAGTACTCATGCAGAAGGCAAAGGAGGAGGGTGTCTCTATGCGTTTTGAGTAAATTGTTCTCTCAGTCTTCCCTTTTCAGTGCTACAACCGAACCAAGAAATTAAACTAAAAGACCCCAGATAGGCAAAGGTTGTTCTGGGGGGGAGTTGAGAACTGGGTTTTTTTAAATTAATTTCTGTGCAAAAAAGGAGTCAGACAATAAGAGGCAAAGCATAACTACAAGAAAGAATTATCTTACTTTTCAGTGGTCATAACACCAGTTTATTTGGGTTTTGTGCAACCATTGTTCACCTTCCCTAGGCAGAATTGGGTCACCATGTATCCTACTCAAACGCACTTTGATGTTCTTGGCTTAAAAGCTGAACAGAAGTAGTGAGCTGTATTATCAGATGAATCCTGTCTACATAATTGTTGCTGGAAGAATATTTAATGTTTGAAGCTCAAAGGATAAACTACAATAGATTAAAAACCCCAAACATAATTCTGTAAATATCTTGGATATCATAAGAAATAAGAACTATCTTAAATATCATAAGAACTGTATCTATTAAAGTTAACCTTGTTCGAAAAACATCATCTTTAAAGCAAAATTAATAGTTGTCCTAAAACTTCTTCTTTTGATTTAATTTATCAAGTCAGCATTTTACTTTGTCAAATTAAGATAAAGAAGTTATTTTCTGAGATGTTTATCTGAATTTTTATGGATTATAGATGTAAAGTCACACAATACTTTCCAGACAATTTTGGCGAAAAGTTGTATTATTTCATGAGGTCTCCTGTTTTTGTATTCAGAGGGTACCCACTTTTATTTCTGTTTTAGTTTGACACATAATGTGCTTAACAAGCAAATTAGTTTTGCTAACAGTAGGTAATATGCTTGTAAAAACAGTGGAAGAGTTAAGTGGAAATTTCATTTTAAAACCCATTTAAATCAGAAAACATTATCTTGCTCAAGTCTTCTGGTAAAAAAAATTATGATAGAAGTTCCTATGAAAATACCTGATTTTTTTCTTTTTCATTCTTCTAAGTTAATAAAAGTCTTCAAATGTTTTTATTTTCATATTGTATTTCCTAGCAGCAGGAGTGTGTGTTAATGTCACGGTGCCTTTTTCAGATGTGAAATTATAACAAACATAGTAGTCAAAACATAGAACAATTTTTTTTGTTTGAAATTCAGTGATCGTTTGCTAGAGCAAGTTTTTGTCAATGAAACTTTGAGATATTTCTACACTTTGAATAAGAAAAGCTGCACACTTAGCATGGAATACATTTTACTTAATTTTAGCCACCTATAGTTATGCTTCTAGTCTAAGCCATTCTGTCTGTCTCTTTTTTGCAGTCAGTTAAGAAAAACGGAGATGGCCCCCAATTCATTCCGTCTTGGAGTTTGTTAGAGTGTGGCATCATGGCAGTACTTGTGAAATCTTACTAAGTACTCATTGTACTGAGATAGCATGACATAACAAAATATGCATTAAAAATAAAAATGTCCTAAACCACTCTATGTTCTTTCAAGATATTTTCCAAAAGGGAATTTTGGCCAAATTTTTCTTTATCTAAAATTATAAAATGGCTTTTCGGGCTTTGGGTGTTTTATTTCCTCTTTGTTTGGAGTGACAGCAAACCACATTCTGAAACAGAATTAGGGTTCCAAACCAGAAATCTGAGTTAAACCAGAGTATTGTTCCAATCACTTTTCCTTTTTTTTCAAATATAATCTGTTATGTCTTAATTCTAACCCTAAATTGTATTTCATTTTAGTGTTTCTAAGTTTACAATTTATCGCTACAATCGGATGCAATTGCATTCAGTTGTTACTCATATTTTGTTACTTAAAAGCCCTGTGTGATTCTGATGAGTCAAACACTGACAATTTATGCATCCGCTTTTTATGTTGTTTCAGTTGTTCATTCAATGCCATTGGATTAACTAAAAGGAACCAAGTATATAACTTTAGGAAATTGTATTGTTTCGTTTAGCTGTACCACACGTAGTGTCCTACTATTGCCCGTTAGTATTTGGATAGATTTGCCAAACTTCTCTCTCATAACTTTAAATTTATATTTTATGTTAAATCAATTCAAAAATTTAAAAATTTCTACTTATCTTTAGTTTTACTTTGTAGACATTTGAGTTATTGCCACTTCCATTGCTTTGTTTGAGAGGTATGTGGCTTTTTTCTCTCTATTTTTTTCCCCTATTTAAAGCTTTATGCTTGGGTAGTCTTATTTCCCTACAGCTACTGCTTCTTTCTAGAAGTTAACTACTACTTAATAATATCGCAGCCGTTCTAGAGTGAACAACTCATTCTGAAGAACTAAGCTTTATAAAAAATCTAGGCAATCAGTAAATTGCTAGTCCTTGTTTGTGTGTTCATTATGAGTTTGTTCCTTCAGACACTATATAATACACCAAAATCCATAATCCTGGAATTTTACTGCCTTAGAAGTTTGTGGTTTAAGTACTACCATAGCTAAAATTAACATCTCCCTTTCACATCTGCTGACATTACTCTCCTTTCTAACATCTCATCTCTCTGAAGATTAATTCAAATTGAGACATTTCTGTTTTCAGCTTTTGTTGTCCTTATCACTGAAAATTAAGACACAGAAGTTTCAGGAGCTGGAAATCTTCATTAAGAGTGTGTATTAAATACACCTTTTCCCAGTGCCTTAAGAAGAAAATAAAAGCCACATAAATCACTCCCTCCTTTCTGACAATGGTGTTACCCTTTAAAACAGTTCTTAGAAAGTTCTTCTCCATAATTTGGTGGATCTTTAATCATTAGTCATCTTCTGATAGTTTTTGCTCTCTTTCATTTGTAGCAAATTCTCGGTTGTCTCAGCTTTGTCCTTCATTATTAATGCAAGAGCATTAGTAACATGATCATAGGAGAGAAACTGTTGGCAGTTCTCTTTCTGCTTTTTGAAGGTGACTCCTCTACTCCTATTCTGATGATCAGTACTAGTGTTGGCTGTTAGTTTGAGTTTCTCTGTGCTCTATTTCATCCTTATTTCAAAGTCCAAATGGAAACCCTTCCCCTTTTTTACCGTCTTTTTCAATTTTCATGACATTAGGTTTTTCTCAGGTTCTCATCTTTATTCCCCATGTTTATATTTCTGGTTTTTAATATTTTTTACAGTTACTGTATTTATTGCAACAACACTTCTGAACCTTATTTGCTCATTTGTTGTTACAGAAGACTTCTGCTATTTGGATCTTCTGGCAAATAGGTTTATATTTTGGCCTTAACTGTTACAAATATTGCATAACTATTTTTGTATTTTTTGTATTTCAAGTTTTCTTTTACTTACTTTTTTTTTTTTTAATGTCATTCATTTTCTGTTCTTTATATTACATTAGGGGAATGCTTTATACTTTCCAAATATACATATTTTTTTCCTCATTGCTCAAAACACATTCATAATTCCACACTGTGAAAAGATTTTTCTTTTTCAGAATATGTCACATGAAAGCAACCAGGACTAATTCTTGAAATCATAGATCATAAATTCCTTGCCTTTTCTAGTATTTTCCCAGTATTACAAAGACTATGGGTTCTCTGAGATCCTTCCAGTTCTGTGACCCACCTCTTTTTCAAAACAACTTTTTCCCCTTCCCCCATGCCTGCAGGCTTGTTCCTCTTCATTAATATATTCAAACTTAATCTCTTCCATCTGGCAGCCCATCCTTTGGGCTGCAGTCTGAGGAACTTTTATGGATGAGTACTGCTACCCTCCACTGTTTATGTTTGCCACTAGTTGCTGTAGGTGACATATAGCAAACTGCACCTTGTACACGAACAGGAACTGGCTTTCACAGCCATGCAGCTGCTGTCACAGATGTTGAATGCCCACAGGATGGACAAAGACTTGCAGTTTAGGACAGCTAGTATTCATAAGTCTGAGAAAAAACACTTCCCATGCACTTCGTTGCAGCTACGGCCATAGGAGTTAACAGAAAATCTTTTCAAAAGTTGCTGTTTAAATGTTCAAGCTATGGAGATGTGAAAAGTCAGGGAGGACTTTGCTGTGCAGGCTGACTTGACATTCCTCTTTATTGTTGTGGTGTCAGAGCATTCCACAGTTTCTCCTCCAAGGGGGTAATTGAGCTACCTGAAACACTTCAGTCTGTCTCAATAATCTTTGTCCCCATCTACATGGAAGGTGTGGGTGATATGGCAGTAAAGAATATTACGCAGAATTCTGGGCATATCTGAGTTTTAGAGCAGCCTGCACTTGAGAGACTTCAAAGCTGTTCGCTCCAACTTACCGAAGTCCACCTTGGCTACCCGGGTCAGCATAATACCGCTTTGCCTTTCCATCCCATGCTGGCCAAGAAAAATTTATTTGAAGCAGGAAAACATTCACGTCGAGCTGTCAAGTGGGCACCAGTGATGACAGTGGCAGTGAAACAAAATTTTTAGTCCTCCAATATGTAGTACAACGGGTCTTGTTCCATTAAAACACATACTTTCTCTGTCTGTATTAACTATATGAAATACTGCACATCTGAAATTTGGGATTAATTTACAATATGCACACCATTCCAAATAATTTTTTTCATTGTTAGTAGCCTTGTAGTATTACTAGTTTCATGCCAGTTCTCACTATGATGAGAAAGGTTTATATTGTATTATACTGTAGTTTGTAAGGAAATTATCTTTGACAGTTAAACTCATCATGCAGACTTCTTTGGGTCGTGTGTTTTAGGGTGAATTTTAAATAACTGTTTGGTTGAAGGGATATAGATATATTTCTCTTTTCTTAAAAGTCTTTAGAAGTAGCTCATAAATGATGCTATAAACTTCTAGTTCTTAAAAAAAAATTCATTACATTGTGCTTAATATGCACTTCTTCATTCAAACAAGCCTGATTCAAAATGTCACTTGACTGGTGTGAGATATGGAGGAATGAGAAATTACAGGTAATCTAGTTGGCTGTGGAAATAAGGATTATTAATAATATACATTATTAAGAAAAGTAAAGCTTATTGAAATATTGTACTTGTCATGGAAATAAATTACTAAAATTACTTGATTTAGTCAAGTCACTTCTGGGAAAAATGCATTGTAGCAGAAAGAGATATGGGCAATTTGCAGACATGCTCTCTTCTAGGACTGACTTGTGCCTAGTACAGCGTTAGAAAATATAGTTCTGCTTAATTTACAGCCATCATTTAGAACTACCTAACAGCTACCTAAATTCCTGAAAAATCTTAAAGCCTGAGTAAAATCCACAGGATTAGAATATAAGTATTTCTAAAGTACTTTAATCTATGGGCTAGATTTAACACTAATTCAGTCCATAGAGCTGGACTTCTAAAGCAGGTTAAATTCTTAGTTTCCACAGTCTTCTACTTACTAGTATATTTAATCTAATCTGGAGATGTAATAATATAACATTTTAGAAAAATCGCACAGGTTTTTTTGCCTATTATTCAAATGAGGAAACAATCATTCAAAACTTCGTGTAAGTAAAGCCATTATCTTTTGAAGTCTGCTTTCTTTCAAACAGCGTAGGAAAAGTATCTTGTCTTTTTGTAAATGATGTTGCTCAAAGAGTCAAAAATAAATCTTAGATCAACTAGTTAAGATTCAGAAACCTTTTCTTTAGGGTTGAGATACCATCTTCCAGTACCTGGAAGTATGTAGTAACATTGTGGGATAGACTTCTGTAGAAAACTGTAGGAAGAAACTTCAGTTCTGTTTTTAAAAGTCATATAATTTGTGATTAGAAGTTATGTTTAAGTTCTTTTTTCTCAAAATTTTAATTTTGTGCCATTATTACATATTTCAAGCTTCAGTCCCTGGTGAACTTGTAATGTTTTTTCGGATCTGCAAAATAGACTTAATCCTCTGGCAATTTCATCACTTCCACACTTAACACTTCATTAAAATAGTGGCTTTAAAATCTGGTTTACTTTAAACTAAGAATATACAGTATTCTTCAGACTGATTAATCAAAGTAATGAATTACCAGATTAAACACAGAACAAGATAAAAATGTAGTTTTTAGTCTCTGTATATTTCTTAATTTCATAAAAATTTTTATTCTTACATAGTTAAATCATTCTTGTCAGCCTAAGGGTCATTTTTTAAATTGCTGTTGATACATGTCATTTTAGAGAACTCTTATTTTTAAAAGCGTTTCATTAATATTTTTACTTCTGTCTTATCATGACTTACTCTTCAATGGAATTAAAAAGGGAAGTTTTCTCGCCTTTCAAAAAACCACTGAAGTCACCTCCTCACTGCTTGTAAATAAGTAAAATGCCTGTTCTGCAAGGCAGCAATAAAAGTAGGACCTTCACGCAGACTTAAGAAGCTTATGCTGAAAATGCCATTCAGAAACAAAAAACCACCAATATTGACTAAAATTTATGGTGTGCTGGTTCTGAAAATTTGTTAGTGGCTAGAAGGTAGGATGCTAGATCCACTCCCTTTGGTGCTCTGCCCTCCAGAACTGATCCAGGTCTCATGACAGCAGTTAGTAAAGTTGGACAATAACTAATGAAAGCATCAAAAAAAGTGCTTAAGTGGACTGTAAAGAATGAAAAGGTCTGTTCTATGTTAGCATATTTCTACTTTTCTTCTGGAAATGGCTACCAGCACATAGTTTCTCAAAATGAAAGCCATATAGAAAACAGTGGCTGAAGTAATAGCTAGAAAAATCCAGCAAAAATGTAGTCCATACTCATGAGTTGTAAACTTTTTTCTCTTTTTTTTTTTTTTCTTTTTTTTATTTGCCTTTTGATCACACACCTCCAGGGCATTACAGATAGATTGAAAATGACTGGTTTAAAGCAGTGGTTCCCTAGCTGGGGTCTGCAAGGTCATGGCCTGCAGGATAATTTTAAGTGTATAGTGTGTCCAATTATGAGTTTGGTGACAAGGATGCATCCACAAGCATTTTGGGTTCTTCCTAGTGAATCAAAAAGTTTTTAAAATGTTGGATTAAAATGCAGCTTTGCCCAAATATCTTATAAAACAGATGTGGGAGGTTTGTGCTGATAAGGTCAAGAAGTTGTCTGAAAGTGGAGCTGGTCAGTTCTTTAGAATCAAGGTTGAATACCAGATGATTATATGTGTATTTTTTGGCTTTAATATAGATTAACAATGGCTTATATCATTCTACAGGAGTTTAATATTCTTTTGAATGTAAAAAGGCAATGTAACACAAAGATGGCCATGGTTGTTAATGGCTTTTATTAGCTGGGAGCTATAAAATCATCCTAGTACTCTGTTAGTGCTAGAATAATAATTCACCAAGACAATTACCACATGGTGGAACTTTTTTGCTGCTCTAATTCAGTGTTATTAATAATGAATAAAATTGCAATTTTCTCAGGTTGCTAGGGGCAGTGGGGAATTATTTCAATGAATATTTCAGCACATTAGTTTAATCATAGTTCCACAAAATTCAAGTGGGCAATATTTTATACTTTTAAGTTCAGTCTGCTAAGGGACCATAGTCATTAAATTGCAAACTATTTGCGCTGAGGTCCATTCTATGATTTACAAGCCTTGTTAAAAACACTGTAAAAGAAAGCAAGCTGTGCCATTAATACTTGTAATTTGATGCTGCATTTGTTAATGGGTTCAGTGTGATTAATGTTTTTAGCAGCAGGCAGAACATTTTGAGACAGGCAGTGCTGGGGTTTATAATACATAAATGCATGTAAAAAAACGCTAGAATACTGTAAGTTTTAGTAATACATGTTTTTACAAGATTGTATTCCTGAAATGGGAAAGCAGCAGTGAAATTATACTATAATGTACGTAAATACGGTTCAAGCTGTGGTAGGTGCTGATGTGTGTGTTCTTTATTTTCCAGCCAACTGCATGACTTCTGGCGCTTGGATTACTGGGAAGATGATTTGCGCCGACGGAGGCGATTTGTTCGCAATGCTTTTGGGTCTACTCATGCTGATGCTCTCCTAAAAGCTGCTGTGGAATATGGTCAGTATTAACTCAGCTTAAAAATATAGCTCATGATGCTTTCTTGATGTTCATGAATGCCTGAGAATCATGTCCCTTCTTTTTCAAGGACAGTGCTGAGAATTCCTAGGAAAACATATTCTTAGAAAAGGAATTCTTTCAATTCTTACTCTTTAATGAACAAGACTTGAGCTTGTGAGCTGTTAAATTCACTGATCCCCAAGGGATTCACATTATACTTCTCTAGCATTCCCAGATGCTAGTTTTGAGATACTGGTAAAAGCAACTGAACTTGTCTCTCTGGAGTGACTGAATGAAATAGGTCATCAAATTAATGTGTCATAATAGTTCCTTTGGCGGTATTTTGTGAATAAGGAATTTAAAAAATAAGAAATTTTATCCTAGCATGCATAATTTCAGCCAAAAGTATTTTTTCTGCAAATCATGAAATGCATAACTTGTTAACAATAATGATTTTTAAGGATAACTTGTGATTTGAGTAGTTAACTGAACACATAGAAGCTTCAGTCTTAGAAACTGAAGAATTAGATGATGTTTGATTTTCATGGAGACGTAGCTGCAGCATAAAAGAAATGAGGAACATGCTTACAAATTCCTTTATAACACATAAAAGTTCATGTTTGTGACTTCTGTACAGGAGACTGAACCTGAATACACCAAAAATCTAAAGCGAATTTATTTCTTGTGTTTAAGCTGCGATACCTCTCTAGCATATCAAAGACAGGAGTTTTTTAAAGAATATTGTGATGAGTTTCTGTTATTTTTTTTTTTTATCTGTAATGGTGAAAAGAAAATACTGTGATTCTTTAGCATTTAGGAGTAAAAAATTGAAGTAATCATTCACAGAGCAAGCTGAACCTTTCATCTGATGTTTAACCAAAGGCTAATGTTGCCAAAAGTTCTGAATATGATAGATATAAAGCTAACTCTGTATGACCTACACTTTTCACCAGCTTTGAGGTTGTTGAGGCAAATAGCTGGGATCCAAACAAGGTTAGACATATGAATTAATATCTCTGTGTGCAGTTATACTAGCAAGTGTAACTTAATCCTTACTTAAAGGTGAAGGCTCTCATGTGCAAGACTTCAAGTCATAAACTGTCCTTAAGCTGGGTTAAGGAAGCCATTTCCCCCATTAGTATAGGTATTTCATATTTGACAAAGGGTTATTTTCTCCACATTCTTCCAAAACATCGAGATAGAGATATTATGAGAGTCAGGTACAAAACTGTGCTAATTGCTGTGTTGCTTTTGGAAGACAAATAATCACCAAAACCATGAACTTTATATGTATAGAACACCTGTCAGTGGATTCAACATACAGGAAAATTAAAACTCAGATGTGTACACAGGTGGTGCACACCAAACTTAGTGGTTACATAAAAATTAACAATAGCCTGAAGTTTTCAGAATTAAAAAAAAATTCTTGCTTTTCATATATGTATTAAAATTAACATGGAATTTTAAACCAGCATGCATTAAAGTATTCATGGATTCTATCTAGATGTATCTACTTTTCAGAGGCTTAAGCCTTTGGATTTTAATACTGAAACTTTTAGCTGACCTTTCTCTGTAAGAAAACATCCTTAAAACTGATGTTATTTTTATGCCTCTTGATGTTACTAATGAGTTGAATAATTTATGAGGTTGTCATGTGAAAAGGTTTTGGTGCAGTTTGATGTACTTCTAGCCTCTGGTGTTGGAATGTGATTAATAAAGAGCGAGAGGCAGATTTTTTTTTTTTTTTCCCCCCAAAGGGCTTAACTTTCATTGTAGTTGTTTTTTTTTATTGGTTTTGTTTTGATAATTTTGTTTGGAATGGTTTGATAGTAAAATGCCCCTAGCTTCCAAAACTGAACATGACATCACACTACAGAAAGAATTTAAAGCATTAAAAAAAAATCAAACTGCATAGTTTTCCAACAGATTTTATTTCCTGACCTCAGATGCTTCATTTGTGAGAAATAAAGTAATCACCAAAGCAAAATTTGTTGGGCTTTTGTTTCAATTTTTCATCTTGACTGATACCTCTAGCACAAGTAAAGCTGTTTTGAGCATCAGTGAAATAGTGGAAACATCCTACAGGTTTTTGTTATCTACATTGACTGTCCGTTATCATTTAGGACTCTGTGCATAAATATTGCAATGGAGGAATGTTTAGTCAAAGCCTAAGTCAGCAAGCTCCTCAGTGTCTACGATCAAAGGCATCAACTTAAATAGGTCTGATCAGGCATTGCAGAAGAGGGCAGCCAGTTTCAGCTGAACAAAAATCACAGAGCAAAGATGACAAAATTAATCAGTCATTTCTTTGGCAGTAAGTAATAAGATATGCTGAGGATTGCAGATGAGAGAATTATCAGATTCCTTGGAGATGTGCCTGCTTAACACCTGATTTATCTGAGCTTGTGCAGCCATCAAGATATGACCTTGATAGATAAAAAAGTGCTTTACAGCTACTCTAGTATTAAATCATATTTGATGTTGGAGGTATGGATACTGTAATCGTATTATATTTACAGTCATTAAGGAAAAGTGTTGGAAATGAAAACTATGTCTATGGTCTATATGTTTGTTTTAGAGAAGTGAAAGCAGATGTTAAATTCTACCTTGAAGGCTTAAAAAGAGAAGTGTTAATTTTAGATGATAGTGACTACTTCCTGTAGGAAACATTCAATGTTATCTACTACTGGGAAATAATATTCTCTCAAAAAATTTCTGCCACAATGAAGTTTATATTTAACTACAGTCTGTTCGTCAGTTCTTGTATTCATGTTTGGATCTCCCTGTTTCATAAGGTATAATATACATAGATATATGTATGTGTGTGTGCATATGTATACATATGAATATATGTTCAAAGTACCTGGCAAGTAAAAAATATTGCAATGAGAAATTATAACATATTTCTATGCATATATAAAACTGTGTGAAAAATTATGACATATTCCTATGGCTATATGCTTAGCTGTCCTTTGAGACTGTTTGCATCTCAGTCATAGCAGCATTTACAGGAGATTGACTAGAGAATTTTTTCTTGTGGATTAGTCCCTCCATTTCTAAGATTTTGATATTAGGCACTGGATTTGTTTGTAATCTGTTAAAATTACTTTCATACCCAGATTTAAAATGCAAGCATAATTAATTCAGCATTGTATCTGCTGTGCCCTTTTGTTTTAGTTAAATTCTTACTTGAATCAAAATACAGATTCATTTCTCCCTTCTGTGTAGCTGAAGGGATGCTACTTACTGCAGTATCAAAGTGCAAGCTATAATAGAATTTGAATTGCCTGGAACTTTCAGCAGAGTTTTAATTTTATAATGTCAATAACTTAAACAGTTCTTATTCTAAGTTTAGATGGAATTTCAATGTAAATAAGTAAATTGTAACTGAAAAGAAAGAAAGAAAAAGGAATAGATTATATAAATGATTATACACCCTAGTTTTCTCCCCCAAATTTTACTATGATAGATATGTGAAATATGCAGATATGACCCAATTCACAGGGATACTGTACGTGTGGTGGAAGAACTGTCTCTTCTAGTTAATCACCTTAACAGTTTACAGTCATTGGAGATTAGCATAGATGAGACACTACTGTACCACCCTGCTAGTGAGACAGAAGATTGGTCCACAAAAGTCAACTTAAAACAGTTACTTAATTATTAAGATTTGGTCCTTCAGCCTTTAGAAATTGTGGTCCACAAAACAACTCTTACAGAGAGGGAGTAAAAGAAAGGCCACATTTTCTAGTCTACACTGGAATAAATGAGCGTGAACTCAGTGCCCACATTCTATACATACATGTGTAAGCTGGTCAAATATATCTAGGGTATGTGCTCAAGAATATTTAGCCTGTTAAGCTGATTAGTGTGACAGATCCTAAATGCTTAGAATGAAAAAGAAAATAAAAAGAAAAAAAGAACAATACCTTCATAATGTAAGAGATTCAGGTTTTGAAACAAAGCCACAGATATGTCCTATATATGCAATACAGGCACATATGGCTTTTGAACTTGCATATGTGTGCATATCTAATTAGCAACCTTGCTTCAAGGGCAGTTCTAGCTGAAGCAGACTGTGTATAGCTCCTTCTGGCACTTGTCGTTAGAGCTCAAAGTTTCACCAAATACTACGTTTGCTCATCACTAGAAATACATTTTCATTATGCAAACACAATTAAAAAGCATCAGGTTTGGAAATCTGGAATGTTCAAATCTGAAATCTATTTTTATGAGAGCAGGTGAATTTTGATGGACCTTCAAAGAATGGCAGGAAGGATTCCTTCAGGCTGCTGAAGAACCAGACTATTTAGCTTCAAGCAAGCGCTGCCTTAGAAGCAAAGCTGTGTGGGTTCCTGCAATGAAAATGAGGGTCTGAAATTCATGGGAGCTCAAACAAGGGACTGTCTTCAGAATGGGGCATCTGGTTGTCCCAGAGACCCTAAAGGAAGATTCAATTCTTTCAGGGTCCTCAATGTTAGAGAAATACCCCAAGATGAAATTTCAGAAACTCTAGCTCTAGAGCAACCCCACAGTGCTGAAAAGTCCAAAGCAGTTGATTTCCACAGCTCCTGAGTTCCACCTCATGAACTGCTGGGCTCCCTGCCTTCTGCAAACAGTGTTAGAACAAGACAGAGGGAGGAGTGTCTGGAGAAACTGGTAAGAAGATTTGCACCAAATGTTCTAGAAAGATAAGCCAGTTTTTTTACAAACAAACTTACCTGACGTTTTCAATTGATAAGACATTTGAAGAAATCAGAATGTCCCATGAACTGCAGATGCTCAATTTCATCATCACTTTCTAGAAGCTTTGCTGTAAAATCAAATGCCTTATTCTAGGAAGTCTGAATGTGCACCTAAAAGCTAGTCTTCATTTCCATCCTGCATTTCAGGTTCTATATTTTGATATGATAGGTTGTTGACACTAACGACATTGCTAAAAATGTAAAGGTGTCTTTTGTTCATGAAAATACTATCATTTTTGCAACAAATTCAAGACTGTCAAAGTTACTGTATAAATCATATATATCTAAAAGAGTTGAGTTACTTTTTCTCAGCTTCATAAAGTTCTCAGACGTCATTATCCTATACCTTATCTTTTTTTCTGTGCATGTTGAAAATGCCCAGTGTATTTCCAGAACAGTTTCAACAACACTGATTTCCAAACCAACCATAAGAAAACATGTATTTTTTCAGTAACTGATTCAAAACTGAAAGCAAGTTGAAGACAACTTATCAGAGTTTTGCTAGCAGGCCAACTAGATGCATAAAACCCTGTTACTTTACTAGGTGTATCGGCAGTGGAAGCATTGCATATGTACCATGTAAGAGATTAAAGATCAAATTATGCTTTCAGTTTTGTCCATGAAATATTGCTTTCTTATATCTATATGAACAACCTTGTTGTCACGGTTGAGTTTTATAGATCCTTTTGTCGGGTTCTTTTACATTTGCTTTTACTTCTAAAATGATCCAGATATCTTCTGGTTGCCAGTAACAGGATAACAGGCAACAGGAACAAACTAGTTTTTGCTGTTGTGGTGGTCAAACAATGGACAGATTGTCCAGAGATGATGTGTCATCTCCATCCTTGGAAATACTGAAAGCCAAAAAGTATTTATACACAACTATGTAGCCCCCTTGAGTCTTCTCTCCTCAAGACAAACAAAGAATATCTGCAAAATATCTGGATCGATTTAGTAGTAAAAGTACCTATGAAAGAATATCTATGTCTCTGTTGTACTGGGGAGCCAGAGATGGAACCAGAGATGCAGAAATCCAGGTGTGACCTCACCAAGGCTTAGCAGAGGAGAAGGATTGCCTTCCCCAACCTACTGGCAATACTCTGCCTCGTGCAGCCCAGGATAACGTTCCCCATTGCTGCAAGGGCACATTGCCAGCTCATGTTCAACCTGGTGCCCCTCAGGAGTCCCAGCTCCATTTTCGCAGAGCTGCTTTCCAGCTGGGTGACTCCCAGCATGTCCTTGGGCTTGTTTCTCCCCAGATGCAGGACTCAGCACTTCTTGTTGAACTTCATGAGATTCCTGTCAGCCCACTTCTCCAGTCGGCCGAGGTCCCTCTGGCATGTCGGTCACTCCTCCCAATTTCTTGTCGCGTGCAAACTTACTTAGGGAACTTTGCCTCATCATTAATGAAGATGTGAGCAGGTATAAAATGCTTCTAATATCAATTTTCTCATTACTACTGAAATTGAATTTGTTATGGCTGCATACACCAAGACAATATTTTTGATTGTCTTTTTTTTTCCCCCTCAGTTAATGCACTATCCTGAAAATTAGTCACACACACCCCCACAATATAGTAAAATACATTGCTCTGGGGAAGTACAGTGTGACCCTTATCTAAGATAATTTCCCAAAGTGGTATTTATTTAAGTAATGCCTTAAGTAAGAATACATAGGAGCAACTGGAGGACGAAAGCCCTTTACTAAAAAGAAACCTTGTTCCCTCACCCCATTCATGCACACTTAATTTTAGTCTGTAAGTAAACACAAAATGACCATTAATTGTAAGCAGTTTTAAGAAATAGAACTGACTTTATGGGCAGAAAAACACACATGCATGATGTTCAGTGGTGAGCATTTTTGAGCATGTATACAGTCATTAAATTAACCCATACCAATGCTTCCATGTGCCAAGTCCTCTTTGCTCTTTAGTCTTAATGGAATCATGCTGCCATGTGAGACAAGCATGTAAACATTTCTGCTTCAGTTGAAGCACCTAAAAAGATACTTCTCCTATTACAAAACTTCCTTTCAGTACATGAACTAACTTCCACATTGATTGTGAAATCTCCGGTGTACTCTGAATGAGTTTATATCTGAATTGTGTGCCTGAAGGAGTCACAAAAATCTGTCCTTTTTTTAAGCACAGCAATATAAGATTTCCATCTATGGCCTTATAATTGTAGCCCAACAGTGCCATCCTCTGCTTCTCCAAATAAACTTCCAAATATTTCATCCTCACAGGATTTTAGGGAAAATATTACATGATAGTTGTGTCCTCTTAATATTTTATATGGTAATTGCAAGATACAGTTTTGTCTAAAGAAAATCTGGAAAAAAGCTTATGTTAGGTACTAATAGAAGGATCTGCAAAGCAAAATCTTAATAGTGATAATAATCAAATCTAAAATACTAGATTTAATTTGATCTTCTTCATAACATTTCCCACCCCACTCCCCCAATCATAAATATGTTCTCATTAAATATATCTACTATTATGGTGATCCTTTTTCTTATAACCCACTGTAATGTAATGAAAGATGTAAATGGTAATGGAATTTGCTTAGGTAGAGTACTGAACACTGCTGTGTTGAATTGTACTAAGCACTCAGTGTCTGAGCTTCTGCTCTCTGACTAGGTCATGGAAATGAGTTGCAATTGCATTCTATTAGTACTTTGCAGTCTAAATATCTTCTGCCCATTGTATGTTATTTCTAGCATAGGAATTTTTATGGCAGCTTTATCATATTTTAAGCGCAGATTCATTAAACAGTCATTTTTTTCTAATTATTTCCTCAATTCTTGAATGTCAGAATCTCTCTCTTGACTCTAATTCAAGTTTTTCACAGAGCTAAATAGGATATGAAAACTTTTCCCTCAAAACCTCTGAGCTGGGTTTCAAATGCCTTTCCTCTGAGATTTTTAGGTTATCTGGCACGACCTGGGTTTTAGCCGCTGTTATAGGTCTGAGCTAATAGATTTCACTGCAGAACTTGCTGACTTTTTACCAGCAGTTAACATAACTACCTCTTTCTTCATCTGAAAGTATATGACCCCAGAATGTTTTTGAAGTAATGAAATTGGCCTGCAAAGCGATTTGTAAGATCTAAAATTGCAACCATTGTCAGTCTTAGAATTCTAGCTGCATTTTTCTCCCTTCCACAGTTAAATTTTCATGTAGAAAGAATGCACAATATCTGTCTGTTCTGCCAAATGAAAGTAAATTATTTACCAAACCCAGTAAATTGCTATGATGAGAAATGTTTTCAAACCCATGTAAACAATGTATTTGTTCTGTTTATTCTATACCTATTTGACAAAGAAATAGAAGTTCTTGACCCATGAATATTCAGTGAATCCCACAGAAACATTTCAGAAGATCATTCTGTCAGTGAAAGTCTAATAATAGTCATTCAGAGTCCTTCAAAGCTGAGTGAATGTAGGTCTTGGGACTTTTCTAATCTCCTATTTTCTATGCTTTAAAACTCTGTATTAAGGAGTAACAGCATGTTAAAAATCTTCTTTGGCTGTCGTTAAAACCACAAAATATTCCTTTTCTAAATTTTCTCTACTCTTCTTATTCTTGGTATCTTCTTCACGGCAGGATTCCATTCTCCACTTTGTATGTAAGTGGAAATACATATCTTTTGTGTTTTCTGAAGACCTGGCTAGGACAGCATGTCAGGCACATGGCTGGAATGGAGGGACATTATTTCAACAGCGCTCCAACCTTTGCAGCCTATAATTAGGAGATCATACTGTGGATTTAAAAAGATTTTACTGTCCCACTCCTTCTGACAGTCAATAGGAGACATGCCAGGCTTTCAGGCAATGGGCTCAGGTTTTTGTGAGCCTCTGGGCTACTTGCAAGGGTTAAATCAACAGAAGAAGATTGTGGGAATCTCTTCAGTATAGGTGATTCCCTGTTTTTCCAGAAAAGGAAACTGGTATGTATAGATTTTGAAAATAAAGGAATTTATTTTCAGAGACAATATATATTTTAAGACACCTAAGTATTTTTACTCATCTTTTTACGTTGCAATACTTAACATTTATCACGTAAAATCCATTTCTATTATATCACATGAAAATTCTTGTAGACATTTTATGTAAAGAATAAGATTTGTACACAAGAAACAAAGATTTAAGTGTATGTGCAATGGCTATTCCATATCCTTACAAGCAGAGTGAATTCTTCAATACCACTTATTTTGTATGTTTCATTATTTTATAGTGTTAACTTAGAAATACACACAAAAAGTACCAGTGTAACAAAATAAACTGGATTTTCTTGTGAGTTTCAGTGTGATGCAAGTTACAGGCAGGGATGAGGAAGCACCTTGTGAAAGTACTGTATTCAAAATCAAATACATTTTATGGAACAGTTCTCGAATACACTACTAACCAGCATGATAAGAAGAACCTCTTGTTAAGAATTCTATCAGCCAGTATCTTATGCATGTTTCCAGTTGTTTAATTTTCTTTTTCATATCGTGCATTACATCATAACATGACTTTTTTCTTATCCTTACAGTGTGCCTAAAGCGTACATCTCCTAGTGTGTTTGTGTAACACCCTGAATGCTATCTACAATAGATACACTTTCACAGCTGAAAGAATTGTGCATAATGCTCAAAAAGTGTTTTTCTGGTGTCTCTTTTGCCACATAGCACAAATCATTCAATCCTATGCCCTTAAAAAGCTAAATAGCATCTCAGCTCTTGTCAAAATGGAAAATAATGTTGCTAGTGCTTTCAAATTTAACATTAGCATAGAAATTTTGCAAGTATCTCTGCAGTTGCATGCAAGGTTTGTGCTTTTTTGTAATATTTGTGAAGCAGAATAAAAGAAGTCACAAACCCCATGTGGCAGCTTAATGGAAAGTGAAATAAAATACTTCTCTCCTTTTTTCTCTACTGCTGACTGATGCTAAGATTTCTGTGGGTTAGCTCTCCTTAATACACACTCAGGCCTTCTACCTGGGACAGTGATTGCTGTTCACCCATTTCAGTTATCTTATTGAGCTGTTTTAATGAGAGACCCTCAGAATCTGCTTTATCTCTGATGTCTTGTGTACCACTACTCTTTCACTTTCCGTCTGCTGGTTTGCATGAAAAAAGATGTTCTATAACTGCAGATATTTTTGTTTAAAATAAAAATTAAAAAATAAGTAATAATTCTGAAAAAAAAACCCCAACAAACATAAAAAGTGTAGAGTAAAATTCTGTTCCAAATCAAGGAAATAGCAAAGCTTTGATTTTAATTTGATAAAAAATTGCTGTCTGGGTAGATAACTTTGATAGATAACTGCTATTGCTAGATAATTTCTAGCTTGGAGGAACTTATGTGTTTACAGCAGCCTGGTCCAAACAGAAGTGCTGTCTGCTGCTGCTAGAGTGTAGTCCCTTAGCAGCTCTAGGATTTAAACACAAATATCCCAGTGTTAGATCCACAACGAAGCCTCACAAATGTGCATATCCTGTGGGTCCTGCCCTTTGTCTGGTGTTGCTATAGGCATTGATCTATGCTGAAATAGAAGCAATTCTTCCCACCAGTTTTTAGCTGCTGACATGAAAATATGTAAACCAGTTCTGAAGATGTGGTGATCTACGTGAGGATAAAATTGAGTTTGTACAGATAAAAAACCACAGTGCAGCACACTGAACCAGTAGGAACTGTACAGCAGAAGGCTGTACAAAGTAAATCTAGATATTCTAATGACATTTTTATATGGAAAAATTTATTATTTATATATAACATTGACAGTCCTTTTAAGAAACATTATGTTAGGTGACATTATGTTACGTTTAGGAGATTTTGTCTGTGTAAAGACTGCCTAAGATGGTCCTTCTATATGTCTCAGAAGAGAAGAGTTTCACTTGAAAAGATTACCATTCCAGACACATAAAGTAATTTCAGATATGTTTCCAAGTGGGTCTCTCAAAGCACTGATCATGAGCTGTTGAGGCTTTCTTCTGTAAATAAGTAGTCTTGATAGAAATTAAAATGGTTACATGACTACTGGAATTATGATAGCTACTATAAAAAAACTTTAAACTGACTTCCTACACCTTCATTACCTGCACTAAAAAATGAAATTTTTTAGCTGTCCTATTATGTCTGTGTACGGTGGCTGTTTCCAAAGAGCCAATGTTTTTTGGATCTGAGACCAAAATTGAAGTGATGAGGGGCAAAATTGTCCTCTAGTAAAGACATAATCACTCATGGCCACAGAAAGGGAGAATTTTAAAAATTTCAGATGTGTTGTATGCATTTTCTTTTTAAAACTATTCAGGTTTGGACCAGTCCCACAGTTTGGAGACTCTAATGTTTAAATATTAGGTAAGGATTAGAAGTGTTGGGGTAGAATACCCTGGTCTGGGAGGTAAGATCACATTTCATAGAATCATAGAATGGCTTGAGTAGAAAGGGATCATAAAGATAATGTAGTTCCAAATTCCCGTCATAGAGAGGGTTGCCACTTTTTTTTCCATGGAATTTCATGAAATGCCATGCCATTTCTTACATGTCACTGCATTATCAAGTGTTTGTATTTCCAAAGAGCATTTCATTCCTTTCCAAGGCTTTATCATTGCTAGCCTTTTCAATTAGAATTTTTTTTTTTTTTTGTGAACAGGAAGCAGAATGAAGGCCAGCATATGTCTGATGCAATTCCTCAGTATGGAGTGTACCAGTTTAGAAGTCTGACAACATTGATCCTGGCTTTAGAGTCTGCAAGCAGATAGTCAGAACATATTTTTTCCTGGAGAATGTGTGCTTAGGAACTAATCTAAAACTTTCCAGACATAATCCAGGCCTGAACATTAAGACGTGACATAGACATATTTTTCACTTTTATGTCATCTTAAAAAGGTTTTATCAGATGCTATGTCAAAAGCACAGAATGCCTTGTTTAGCAAATTTATTTCATTATTTCATTATCATATCATACATATTGAAATTCAATCACCTTTTGTTATTAGTTAAATTTTTCTATTGGAATAGATTGGTTACCCTTTTCAGTGGCCTGTCTTAAGGAACCTTTTCTTGCATGTGAATATTTTGAATTAAGGATAAATGAAATTCTTTTTTGCTGTCAAAACCAAATTGTGAAAACACATTGCATGGCTTTGAAAATCAGTACACTCTATTAGCAGACCTGTCAATATAAAAAGTGCATTCCATTTCCACCTCTTGCTCTAATAACCTTTTCTGTGTTACTCAGAGGCAGTTCACATAATCAGAGTATATTGTCAGCTTACTGGAGTTGGGGAAGCATGAAATGAAAATCGCGTTAATATTGATCCAATTCTCTTACTTGCAAGTGTCCTAGATGTCCTTTCCACTGAGCAATAACTGTTGGTGTGATGTAGATATTTTCCTCTCAGCTATTTCTGTACTTTCTTTAGAATGGCTAAAAACATACCTAGGAAAATTTTATTGCTCTTAATTATTTTTCTTGTGTATCATCTTTGCCTGTTGAAATTATCCACAGCAGAATTTGGTTTCTTTCTGCAATTTATCAAACTACAGTATATGCCAAAATGCTACCCTTCAAACTATCAGGAATTTGTAAAGGTTGTCAGTCATGAAATTTGAATTCATTCCTCTGTGTACAAGTTACAGTGGCAAACTACATCTTAATCCAAATATAAACATTTGACTGTTGTTATTTCCCATTAGAAGGACTTCGTCTGGTTCCAGTCAGAATGGGGACTGCCTTTCAGGAGCTTGAAATGCATTGGAACATTTGCTGGACTAGGAATATCTGACTCTGTCACCCACTGGCTGCTTATGGTCAGTGCTGAAGCAGTGCAGGATCCCTTCTCATATGTTCAGAAATTCTGAAATCTCAAATACATATCATGACAATCTTGACAACTTCTAAAAATTAATTTCATGACCATTCTGAATATCAGTTTTCCTATCTGTGAACCAAAAAAATAATGAGTGCCCAACATGGTACTTTCACCTTTATTTTTATGTGGGACCCTTTTTATTAATATACAACACTTTGACTACAAGTATTTTTTGTTTAAAAAGCCTTCAGCCTCATCTGAGAAACATGTTTATTTTGGCCTTGCCTGTATTCTCAGTCTCCTCGTTGGCATAGTCTGTGCCAGTCTCATTTTACAATGTAAAACATCTGAGAATATGAAAAAGGAAAACATATAAAGCAGTTAAGTATTTATTTGCAAATTACTTAAATGAAGAAGATCATTTGGTCAGATATTAGGTATAAAAATCGGACAAAAATGCATGGAATGTCTATGATTAAATTTTCAGGTATGTGTTCGTTATAGAAAACAAAAATGTGATTTGGTTTTACTTTTGGTGGAAGTAATTTCCAATACAAATATATGCAATTTTTAATTTCCATGCAATTTTCATAGTTTTTCTTCCTCATTTCTTCAAAGATCCTTAATAATGAAAATGTGATTTAGATTTCTCTGGTTTTTATTAAATCTATTAAAACCAGCCTTTCTTTATCAGCAGTCACTTCTCTGATTCTCTGGGGAAACTAAATTATATGCCAGTCAAAGCTGCCAGTTCCAGAAACACATTGCAATTTAAATAACAGCCCCAGCAGACACAGGTGGGGACAGCTTATTGGAGTTGGCTGTGATATGCCAGCATTGGGCTGCTGTGCAAAGCCAAACATTCAGTCTCTAGAGCAGACCTAGGGATAGCCGGCGCACGTTTCCCATGGAGTGAGCGCAGCCCAAGGAAGGCTGGCTCCGTAGTCCCATGAAAAGATACAAGGCTGAGATAGAGTGGTCACCATGTCGATGATTTAATCTTACTGGGTTTTGTAGAGGTCAGTTTACAGACTCCCAGGCAGCTGCTCTCCATAACTGTGACTGCTGCGAGGGTACCGGTGCCTAATCGAGTTACTGAAGATTAGCAATGAACGCAGGGTTTAAACTGTTAGAATATATAAAGCAGGAAGATTATCTAGCAAATCTTTTTTCTAAGTATTTTCAACTATTACTAATATTGATTGAACAAAAAATGTAGAAAATAGTGGTATATTTTAATTTTGTCCATAAATAAGCTTGGTTCTTCCTGTAAAGGTTAGTTTGTGCAATAAAGAAAAAACTCTCTCTCAAGAAAAAGCTTTGTTCTTTCAAACTCTATTGATAAATTATATTTCACCTGTGATACAATTTCATGGTTCACATCATGAACTGTCAGGTAGCCTCTTGTGAAAAACTAATTCTGAATTCCTTTATTTAGTAAAGTAGTGGAAACTACCTTATGTGATGAAAATTCAGCAAGAAAATCAGTGTTCTAGAGATCAATACATACTGTTAGATCTGTAAGGAGTAAAAAGCTAGTTTATCCTTAAAACTTTCTGAGGAGAGCTAAGCTTCACAAAAACTCTACTTTAGCCACTATAAAAGAGAGTTTTTAATTAAATGCAGCATTTTACTGTAAAGAACCCGACTTTACTTATGTCAAATGCTCCTTTGGAAGCCACATAAAACTGTAAAAGACAGTATATGAAAAAGGTTTCCTATAGAAAAGAAGAACACCATCCCATGAAGCAGATTTCCAGATGTTTGGAAACATTAGAATTTCCTGTCAGTATATTTAGGTAACATTAAAATGAGGTTAACTTTCCATTCTGCCATCTCTCTTCAAAGATCAAAGAGCACTCACTACATAAATTGCCTTATCGGTAATTCGTTGAAGTAAACTATGGAAACAACTTTATAAGAAGCAGTAGTCTCCTTTTGTTGGCCACAGTATTACCAAGCAAACTTTTCTTAAGAATAACCTTATTTTTAACCTCATTTTTTACTAAATGCAGAAAGAAAAAAAATATAAACCACTATATTTGGATATGTAGTAAATGGATAGAAGAGAGAACTGGAAACTCCCTTGCTGTGTTTGACTAAACCATAATAATTAGTTTAATGTCTAATGAAGTAAGTAGGTAAACATAAATTTAATCAATAATACAGTGTGTTTGTACTGCTAATTTTGAAATTTTATTTAGGGACAGTTTTGGTGCATCTGGACCCTTACAGTGTCTTTGAAATGTAGATTGAATCCCTAGAACCTGTTGTTGCCTACAGAACCCAATAGGGAATTCATTGATTTAGTTGAAAATAGAGACTCAAAAATTCAGATAACATAATAAAAGAACCCACCCCACCCGCCCCTGTTGCATGAAGTGTTTCCTATATTAAATACTTCTAGTGTCTGTAGCTGAAAATTAACATGAGATTCTCCTGTTCTTATTAGGGAAATTATTAGGTTTTGACGGGTTGTGGTAATGGTTTTTGTGGTTCTTTTGGAGTTGTTTTTTTTTTTTTTTTGACTGCTTAATAGTTTCTGTTTAAAGAAAAGTAATGCTACTAGAAGAGAGATTAGTACATTCTTGGCAATACTGAACAAATTTACTGGGCAGCTCAATCTTTCAGACATATAAAATATACACGTTCCCACAGATATTGAGGTTTTGTACAGGAGTGGTGGTTAATTTCTTTAATATCTTTTAAAGGTGAGCTGTTTTCAGTTATCCTGAAGTTACTGTAGAAAGACAGTTTGTAACATGCACATTTACAAAAATAATCAAGATTAAAACAGGTGTAATGAAAGAGGGATTTTTAACAGCTTATCTAGTCCTGTACATACATTCTCTTGAAATATGTTTAAGACAGAGCCTTTAAGTTTCAAGAAAGCAAGTCACCAACTTCAGCAGGACTTCAGTGCAATCTGAGTGACTTATTTCCTTCAAAATATTTGCAAAATGTAGTTTTAAGAAATACTTAGCTGCTTACTTCAAGGCTCCTTTCCAAATCCCAGTATATCCCTTAAGTCTATCCCTTAAAATATCCCTTAAGAAGGAACTTGATAAGGACAAAAACTGATAGCATCTGCCAATTCTAGTTCTGTGCCCTCCAGTGTCACAATATTGCTTTCTTGAAATGACATCTAGTTTTGTTTTATTTTTTTCTTGTTTTAATGGCTTTGAAACATATTCTAATTAGACTTAATACAATTTCATTTTGTGTCTTTAAAATGCAGGCTCTCTGTGTGCTAAAATTTTGGAAATGAAATGTCTGGCTGTAGATTTAATTTCATAGTAATTTTGCTGAAGCTTTGAAAAAAACCCCAAGTTTTGATTTTTTCCAACACACTGAAATATCAAATATTCATTTATTAATTTCTCCTTTTTATATCAATGTTAACAATAATAGACATAGTATTATGTCATGCAATTTTTTATTCAGTTTGTTGTCTGGTTTTAAAGAGACAAGTTGTTTTTCTTCTTACTCTTATTTGGAGAGTTTCTCTTGTTTTAGAACCTTTTTGAAGTCGTCTTGAAATATAAAAATAGAACATCTGTGACAGATCTGTTTTGAACATATTTCACATTTCAGGATCCAAGGAGATCTGGTGGTCTGTGGTATTAGCTTGTTAATTTCTTGATGAATGGGTAGAAAGGCCACGAAGTGCACTCAGTACAGCACGTCTTCCGAAGATAGATGATCTCAAATAAATTCTATTCCCAATCAGTTTTTGATTTGTTAGGTGTTAAACCATTTCTTTGTAAGGACAGTGTTTACAAGCCTTGTAATGAGACAGCCCTGTGAGACCTTACTCTTCTTGCTGTAATTTTGATAAATGGAACTCTAATTCATAAAGGATATAGTGATTGAAGGGCAACTCCAGGTCCTGTACACATTCATTTAGATAAATGTTTGGTACAGTACAGCAAAACTAAGGTGCACTCAACAGAGTGATAAATTTTAACAACAGCCAAACCAGAGGGGTTTTTTCATCAAGAGAAAGAAGGACTATTTATTATATTTCATATAAATAAATGTATTTTTAATATTATAAACCAGAATGGATTTTATATATATTTGTCTTGTTGCTAAGCTCCAAATTTGCCAGATGAATTAACTGCCTTCTACATGTTTCTGACGCCTGTGTCTGGCAATATTTCTGTAGCCTGATATACTCATCACAAGGGATTTAAAATACTCTGAATTTCATGTTCTTTGGATGTAGTTTAAATGTTAGTAATAATTTGGAGCTTGGGACTTTCTTCCTGGTAATTTTAAATATATATTTTCATGCATAAATAATTTTACAGAATTGTCATAATCAGTAACTACAGGAATGATTGACTCTTACTTCAGATTAGTGCTTTTCAATTAGTTAATTTGAAGATTATCACATTTTATAAAGCTCAGAAACTTACACAAAACTCATTAGAACTACCAAAAAAGGAAGAGAACAGTGTTTTGATGCTTTCTTCCTCCACCATGTTAATTCATTTCAGGCCTGGTCTCCTCTAGTGTCACATGCTTCACAACAGGAGTTATTACTTGTGTCTAATGATGCTAAACTCCCTTGCTGTAAACACAAGTGTATCAAGATCCTGACCTACTGATGTAATATGCAGAACAATTCTGATATGATGAAACTGAAACTCTGCTACAGCACATTTTTGTGGGTTTTTCCTAACTCCTACCATTCTTGCTTCTTTTTGTAAATAAGGAAGAAAAAAAAATACAAGCCAAACAAACAAAAAAAGTCCCAAAGCTTGTACTGATACTGAAAACTTTTCCAACCATTAGTTAGTTGATCTGGTTTTAAATTGGGTAAATAATTACAGTTAGTTGAATTAAGGAATAACCTATGCAAGTGAGGTAATGATTACAGCCTAATAACTGAACAAGACACAGCAAACTAAAATACAGGCACATTGTCTTAATCACTATCAGTATGGTCCTAGTGGAGACAACAACAAACAAGAAGACTAAATATGCTGTCCCTAATTTTGAGCTTGGTGAAAAATATGGGCATTTGCTTACTTGTTTCTCTTTACCTTTTCAGGGTATCAGAATATAGTTTCTGAAATAGCAATTGAGATAATAGCAATAGTATACAAAAGGTTAATGTTAGGCCATGTAAATCATGAGTTGTCTCAGGCTGTGATGAAGTGGCATGTTAACAGTGATCTTCAAACAGAGTAAACACACCCACAGAAAGATATGCCTCCAGCATTTTCATTTATAAGGTGTGACTCTCCTGTGCACAAACTAATTAAAAGACTCTAACTAATTATAAGAGTAGGTGGTAAAATCGTAACATCTTTCCAACTTCTTGTAATAACAAAATGGCCTGACACATCAGTTCCATTCCATGTGTCTATCTTCCCTAACCTGTCTGCTTACTACATTCCTCTTAGTTGTCCTGTATTAATAGGGGCCCATGAGTCTTACTGGACTTTACCTCAACATTTTGCATCTGCCATAATAGTTTTCATCCTGTTTAAGTTCAGGCATGGTGGAAGACAAACAAAATCCACATGTGCATGGTTTTGCCTATTTTCACACTCATTCTGTAGCTTAGTAGGAAGCAAATTTCCAAATTATCCTACAAAAAAAAAAAAAAGAGAGATAGTTTACGGGGTTTATTTCTTGATTGACAAAAGTGGAGATGCCCAAATCTTGTATGGTCCAAGGTGAAGATGCAGGGTTTTCTGTTTAAGAAAAAAAATGGAAATCTTTCTTGCCTGAGGCTACTGTGAGTCCACAGTACTGAAAATAAAACTTATGACGTCTTCCCACCTAAGAAAGAGATACTATGAGGAGGTCACAACAGTAACATGAAAGGTATTTATGATGTAAAACCTAATTACGATTCTGTCATTTGTCCACACTAGGATTTATTTTTTGCATCAAAAGAATAAAATCTGACAAGTTCCAGTAAGATATTCCCAAAATGCAATAAGTTATATCTCCTGCCATAAGGAACCATCAGGCTGAATAGAAAAAGCCAACTGTAGTCGATAAGGATGAGTAGTATCCATGAAAACCTTTGGGTAATTGCCACATATTCATATACCACCATTTTTATTGTGTTGCTTAAAAACACACACACAGATGTGCACCGAAGTTCCCTTATCATGCTTGTCTTTTTTTCAGTCTTTTCTGAACCTCTGCATAGCCTACCTTGTTGTTACTTGTGTATACTTGATACCTTGTGGATCGAGATAAACCAACTCCTACTTCACCATCCTATCCCTCCTATCTAAAAGACAAAAATCCTGAGAGATTTTGGATTCCTGAAAGCAGCTTCTTTATTTAGAGTAGGTGGCTTGTGCTCTCAGGTTGGTCAGAGTCAGGGCACCAGGAACCCAAAAGAAACTCCTGCTGAATTTGTTGCAGGTGGAAAACTAATGGAACAACATTGAACACAAAGTAAATAGGAATTATTAGAAACAGGAGAGTCTTTGTGGAAAAGGTTGTATTTTATTCAGGGCAGGACAGAAAACAGAATAGGACTGCATATTTTGTAAACCTTGGTAGAGTTTTAGAAAATGTCCCTTCTTTTTTTCGATAAAGATGATTTATACTGTAATTTTTTTGCTGCTTGATTGTCATTGTTTTATATTTAAAATATTATTGAGGTACATTCACACCATTTGTAACTTTTTTTTTTAGGCACTGAAGAGGATGTAGTGAAGTCAAAGAAAACTTTCCGAAGTCAAGCTGTGGTAAATCAGAATGCAGAAACAGAGCTTATGCTGGAAGGAGATGATGATGCTGTTAGCCTGCTCCAAGAGAAAGAGATTGATAACCTTGCAGGTAATCATACTTTTCATTATAACTAGGATATGAGCTCTTTTAAACTTGTTAGTTCTTAACCCTTGTGGTTAGTGTCTTAATATTGACAGTTAAGCATACAATTGCAGTATGAACAGATTCTTTTTATTCCAGATTTTATTACTTCCTCTCTACTTCCTTGAAGTATGGGCACTGATTACAAAGCATTTGCCCACTACACAGTCTTTGAGCAGAGACGTGAGAAATAGCAATACCTCAAGTGCTTTTATTAGTGCGGGTGACTTGTTGAAAAGTCTGTAAACACCAATATGAAACCTTTTTTTTTTTTTTTTTTGTTTGTACGTGTGTTAAAATGTAAATGCGGACTAATTCCACAAGTCAGGATTTTGTGAGTCAGAGTGTGCTTGTGCCTGATCCCAAGCGCCACGCAGCTTGTGCAGAGACACCTGCCCTCCTGCTGGCACCCAGTTTTCTCAGTGATGGAGTTAAGGGGGATCTGCAGTATCTCAACCCATCTGTCACAGCGAGAGAAAAAGTTGCCTGTTTGAAGCAAGGACTAAGAGAGAATGAAGCTATAACCAAGCTATGAACTTTGGTAGTTAGCATATGAGCTGGGAATGAACCCTCCTTAAATATGCACGAGAAAGCCCTTCTGGTCCTTGCCTGGGTGAAGGGATGCAGTGAGATCTCAGTTTCATCTGTCTTCTAGCAGGTTCTGTTACAACTCTGTCTTAGAGGCGATACTACCTTTCCTGGGAAGTAGTCTGGGAAAAAAGGGCATGTTGAAAGTTGAAAATGCACTCCCCTCTCAGATCAGATAAAACTGAAAAGTATGAAATGCAGTATGAAATCTTTTAGATTAATTTACTTAGGAGCATCTTTATTAAACTACTCCACTAAGGGAAAGTTTTGTGGTGTCATGATTTTTTCTGCATAACTGAGTTTCTGAAATAGCTATCTTTGCTCCTGCACTTTCTTCTGATACCATAGTGAGAATCTGTAGCAAAGATAAGAGCATAAATAGATGATTAAAAAACTAAAAATAAAATGAAAGCAAAACAAGCAAAAAAAAACCCCAATAAAATGGAAAGGCAAAAAAACCCCAACAACCGCCTACATGGAAGTTAGTCTCATACTTTAGAACTAGAGCAGAGCAGAGAGGGGGAAATAGATGCTTTTATTTGGGAGCAAGCAGCAGTATATGATTATCACAGTTAATATATCACTCTGCTTGCTTTCTCAATCTGCAGCTAACTGCTGCTGAGACACTGTTGTCTAAAGTCAATAAAGTAGTGCATCAAGCAGGACCATGAGTGGGATAATTTGATCAATGCCCCTTTTTATTTTAGAAGGAAAAACTCAGTTGTGCTTTGGCTAAGTTCTTATATCTAAGAACAGTGCTTCCAACTGCATACAGTAGTTTAAAAGGCTGTTTAGAGGCTGAAATACGCATTTGCATTGAAAAACTGATTAAAACTGCAAAGTGGACATGAAAAATCACTGATTCAATACAATTTCTGTAGCTACATCCCTCTGCAAAAACCTAGTATTTCAATGTGTCCTTAAGAATTAATGTGCAATTTATCCTTTTACTCAAGATCACTGCTGGATGACATCCCCTGCTCCTTCAGGACATGGCACAGTCATTCTAGTCCTTTGCTTTTACTGTTCATAAAAGTGGGAGATATTGTCAGTATTGCAGAAGCAGAAATAATAGAAAGTGAAAAAAATTAACTTTTGAAATATTGACAGGATGCTCTTGTGTTCCCTATCAGTGCTAACAGAGCAAGCAAACTGCTTCCAAGTGTGGTGAGGTGATGTGATAATGGTGCCATATGGTACCAAAACCTGTGAGCTTCTCTAAAAGAACCCACATTCCACTATCTCAGTTTTACTATTAGATTAACTGCAGCCTTTGCCACTCAACTCTCGCTTGTCTTTGGAGCTGAAATGATGTTGAGAGTTAATGGTCACACACAGTATCGTACCTGTCTTCTGTAAATTTTGCATTGGTAAAAAAACCCCCTGAATCCCATGATACCCTCTCTTTAGCTGATTTGCTGATTTTGCATGATTTTGCATACAATGATGTCACTGTTTTTCCCAGTTTTCAATACATAGAATGTGGCTCTGAAACTTGAGTCCAATAACTGAAATCAAGAAAAGCAGTAGGTAGAGAAGGTGGGGTTTATGCCTAAGAAGGTTTGAGAATCTCTGACGGCTCTGAAGAGCAGGTCCCAATAAAGCCACACTGTCTGTTCTTGTTTAATTCCAAAGAGTTATATATGTTCAGTATACATGATCTGGAAATCTTTGAGATCTTTCAAGTTATGGTGTAGCACAGCAACATTTATATCTAGTTACTGCTCACAGTGAAATGACACATAGGAATTTCTATATTCAGATATGCCTCCAATTTAACTTTAAAGCTTAAATCAATTCAAACCTGATTTATAATGATTTGGATTGTCTCAGTAAGAGATAGGAATTAAACAAAATCTTTGTAAACCAGGTTTCAATTGATTTAAGATTGTCCACATTTAACTAAAACAATTTAGCATTGTTTATTCCATGAATCTAAGGCACATTTTAAACAGACGAGACTTTGGGTTTTAGAAAAATTTTTACTAAGGCGATATAAATAATACAATATTTTGATTTGTGAACTTAAAACAAAAAAGAAATGAAAGTTTGAAACAGATTGAGATTGTTTGTACTAAGTTATCTGTACATACCTTTTGTTCCAGAGACTCTTTATAGTTTTTCATCAACCATGTGGCACAAATCAATGTAAAGTTCACTTTGATAAATTGCATATGGGATGGAGAATTTTTAAATAATTATAGTCTGAATATTTTTATTATATAATCTCAGTATTCCATATGTTGCAATTGCAGTTGGTCAGATTTCATTATATTAAGTAACATTTTAATAAAATATGAAAATCTGATTCCATGTTATTATGGTCTTAGAATTATGACTTCTAAGTTTGCATCACAATTTTAAACAAAAGCAGTATCGAAACTTACAGTATGAGTTAACAAAAGTTCTTTTTTAGCATTTATGTATTAAAATATTTCACATGTTTCTGTTTCAGTTTTAGCTCCTTTTCTTCCCAGACTGTTCACTTCAAGAGGCAAGTCATATCTCTGTTAGAACTAACGATTGAGATAGCCCAGTCAATTTTAACAGTGTCCTAATATATTGTGAATCTCGGGTAATACAATCAAATCCACTGTAGTGACTTGATATTACTAACTCTTGTCCTTTTCCATTTATATTTCCTAATGCTGCAGTAGGGAACTTAAATACTTACCTTTTCTCTTAAGATCCTGAGAATGTAAATTTCCTAACAGTTTGTCTCCTGCTTCGTAGGTGATTTTTTCAAAATGAAAAATACGCGGGTGTGTTCTAATATTGTAAGCTTGCATTTTCACAGGCAAATACACTCTAGTAGATATGCAGTTTTGTTTTAACAAAGTTTGTTGTTTGAGTTGGGGTTTTTTTTAGAGCACTGATCTTGCATTAAAATAGGTCATTAAAATAATAAAATAAATGTTGATCTACTCAGGTTTTATGAGCGTTATATTTTAGGAAGACATTCTCTTCTCTTTGTTGTGAAGATGCATTTCACTTTCTGAGACTTGTCGGTGTGCCTTTGAGACCAGAATTTAGCTTTAATGACATTTTTGAAAGATACACGTTCTTAACTGGAGCACATTTCATCTATTTTGTCATGCAGCTGGTGACAGCAACAAATATGCCCCAGCCAAGCAAGGAATCCTTAACGGAATCTTTTGCTGCTCTCTAAAAGAGTATTTTCTAGAAAGAAAGAAAGGAAATAAAAATAGGAGGATATGATGCTTTGAGTTATTTTAGGAAGACAAAGGGCTTTCGCAGGCATCTGGTTACTTGCGTGGGCTCAATCAACTCTGAAGCTGACTTCCTCATCAGCCATGGTGAATTACTGCCTCACAACACTCTTGCAGGAATAAATACATGTTATTCACTCCATTATATGAGCAGATTGAGCAACTCATCCAAATAAACACAAGGAAAGCCACTAACTGCCTTTAATGCATTTTAGTCTTACTGTATCCTAACCTTCACTACAGAATCTTCCCTTCTTCTTGGACATCTGCCTCAAGGTGGGAGGAACCTCCCCCCCAGCGCAAATGGGCCAGGACTTTTGAGACAGATGCAGCATCCCAGCACTGCCATAACTTTTAGCAAGTTTGAAATTCAGACTAGAAATATTTCTAGAAAGCAGTGCTATTACTGATAAACAAGAGCTGATCTTCCGTCTGAGCCAGCCTGAGTAGCGAGTCCACACCCGCTGGAGGACTAATTGTGAAAAGCCTTCTCTCCAGACTTCTTGGGAGTGTGCTGAGTGTATTGACTTACTGCCCTGTGCGAAGGAACACACCAGGTCACGGGGATTTGACAGCTTGTATTATTATTAATGAGATATAAGACCTTTCACTTCCAGGTCATCTGTTTGAAGTCCAGACAAAACTGGAGGTAACTAAACATTATCAACATCTGTTTTGTGGCCTATGCAATGTAAGCCTTTTGTCTCATTTCAGACAAGCTAACAGAAATCATCATAATTTTGACCAATTTCCAAATGGAAAAATATTTGATGCTGTCATTGGAGGGAATTGGAATAGTGCCAAAAGTTCTACTACATAGAGTTACAGTTAAAATTGTATGGCAGTAAACAAACCAACTGAACAAACAAACAAAAAAAAAAAGATAAAACATTTAGCCCATAGGGAAATCTTCTATTCCAGGTTTTAACAAAGAGCTCATTATTTACATTTCTGAAATTGTTTTGAAGTCTTGCATAAGACCAGATGCAGCAATAAAAACACTAGCACACCAAGGAACTGCATCTAAAGCCACAAAAAAACTTGCAAAGTAAGTATTATTTATGGAATACTTAAACATTTTTTGGATCATCTTTATATGTATAATATGCATTTCATATGTATACGCATACATTTTGAGTTATAGGAACATTACTTATGGCCAAAGTCTGACATGGAATTTTCTTTACAAGAGTGTAGACAATCTCTGGTCCGCAAAGTTGTTTGAAACTTTTTCTTACCCTAAGGAGTAATGGAGGAGAATATTTTCCTGAGTTTTCTTCTGTTGCCATTCTCAAAATGATAATAATAAATGTAGCATTATTTCTATTGTTTTTGTTAACAGAGTTAGACAAACAGTAGATTTTCTTAATTAAAAAAAACAAACTTGAATCTCTACTGAGAAGGCAGATTTTCAAATTATTAGATTTTTCAGGCATATAAAAATAATTTGTTTGAGGCCAGCCAGGGAAATTTTTGTTACGTTATCTGCTGTTAGAGTAGTAAATTGAAAGAAAGGACCAAATAGCATTGCTATTGTCTCCAGCAGTAACCACAGCCTAATCAAGAGGTTTAGGAGTAGAGGAAAGGAACCATCCTCATCCTTCTCCCTCCTGGAGAACAAAGCATTACAGCGGTTCCAAGGGTGAATCCTCATCCTTCTCCCTCCTGGAGAACAAAGCATTACAGCGGTTCCAAGGGTGATCTCATCTTCCCTCTCCAACCCTTCTCCTCCTGCCCTGGTGTGTCCTCTCCCACGGGGCTGGGAGAGCCCTGTCATCCACCACGTCCCCTCCTTTCCTGCAGCAGTTGCCATCCACACGCCGGTGGCTCTGATGGTCTGGGGTGACCCCGAGGGCAGAAAGCAGCAACCATAAGGGAAGCCCAGCAAGGACTGTAGCAAGTACACAGTGATGCTTCCTAAAAATTCTCTCTCAGCTTCTGACAGCTTGCACCTCTGATACTTCCAGAGCCAGAGGTAGTCATTATTAACTTGCTTGCTTGCGTGCTTGCTTCCTTCCTTCCTGTTTTATCTCTCTTTTCTCTCTCTTACACTCTCACTTTCTTTTTCTCTCTGTCTGGAGGTGGCTAAGGCACCTTTAAGCTTTGCCATACTTTATGCTTTTTTTTTTTTTTTAATAAAGTATGTATGTGTATGTGCACACACAAGTCAGTTAAGTAACAAATATCAAAGTTTCAATAGAAAATACAAAAAAGTCTTATTATTTCTCCTAGTTTTTCAAGCTTCCCAATGGAAACTCTTCACTGACTTCAGCATGCACTACTAATTTGGTTTTTTTCCTTTCAAACTTCATTATTCTTGCAAATTAGCATTCAATATAGGAATTTCATTGGAGCAGTTGCTTGTCTGGGAAAGTGACAGGAATGTGGAAGAAGAGTGATTCCGTTTCCCATTCTATGATAGATACGTAACCACATAAGCCTTTTACTTCCAAACATGGAAATTTAATTCAGCCAGATTTCCATAGTTTCTGTTTTTTATGTATTCAGATTTTGATCCTCAAGTCTAAGTATAAAAAAGAAAAACATATTTGTATGAGTTTAATTTAGAGTATAGATTCAGGCATAAACTGAAAACAATTATAATTTTGATATGTAGCTGGCTTTCACACTGAAAAAGGCCCACAGTTTCTATAACGTACTATTTTTAGACAGCTTAGTGTTTATTCTAATCATTTTTTCCATATTACTATCCAAAATAGCTTAATATTTTATAAGGTGGTTGTCAGTCACATACGATAGTGCTGCTAAGCACAGCTTTGAAGAACTTTTCTCTTTGTACCTTAGTACACCCACTCTAAATCTGAGCATCTTCAGCTTTCAAAATGGCAGCCAGATTTCTTGTTTTCCAAGCTTTAAAATTAAATCAGTTCAAATTCTGTTGGTTTGTATCTATGCGTGGCTCTGAGAGTGCTTCATTTGTTGTTACTGTCCACTGATAGCAGTCTATTTAATTTTTTTTCAATACCCTGCAAAACTCTTTTTATTTGAAATTTCTAAGGCTGCAAAATTAGACTACAGTGGAGCCTATGACATCACAGGTCTGTAGCTTCTCCCTTTTCCTGAGGTGCCACACCCTGGATGGAACTGGTTAAGTCATCAAAGGTCAAGCTGATGAGCTACCTGATATATAGGAGACTGCAGAAAGACAGGCCTAGACATAAGGAAACTCCACCATTTTGCATCTTATTTCATCTTCACTATGCAAGTGGTTCCCATACAAAAACCCGTTTATTCTTCATAGGAACATATTGGGACTGACCCACCATAGATTAGTTGAAGGAATGTATCCGGGAATGTATTGACAGTATCCATGTTTAAACTAAGCACTTTCATTGACCTTTGGACAGGACTTTTTTTGCCTGTCTTTTTTTCCTCTGATGTTATAGAAGCAAATTAGAAGATCAATCAAGAAGACATTTTGGTTAGTCTTGGTTTAATTAACCAGAAATTGTACCAGAGGCAGCCTCATCCCATGCTTTTAGCTTGACTTTCTAAAGAAATAAGGTTTATGTAAGCATCCGTTGTCAGTCTCTATCGTTGTAACTTCTGAACCTGGAAGCCATTCTGAACAAACTTTTAAATGAGAGAAAAGAGTTGAGAAGGAATAAAATTCCAACAGTGGAGTCGCGTTGTTCAAGAAAAAAGCCTGCATGACAGAGCCTGCCACATCTCTTCTCCTTTCAGTAGGTACCAGAGGATCTTTGTGGAAGAATCTTCTGAATTACCCTAACTCTGGGAATGCAAAACATGCAGTCAACTAGAAGACAGTTGCGCTAGAGAACATTCTGTGTTGGTTCTGATGTTGTTTAGAGATACTCATATTTTCAGAAAATTTTGAAGTTACAACTGTTGCATCTCAGGTGATGTTTCCAAACGTACCTGTCAAGTTATATGCTGAACAACATATGTCTTTGTTGCCACACACATATAGGAGCTACTATCCATATAAGTGAACTTTAAGGTATCACAAACTATCTGAACATAATATTTCTGTTCACTACAGTCTCAAGAAATACAAGCCTTACAGTTTATCTGAAGAGTTTTTCCAGAATGGAGACTGGAAGAAATGAAAGCTGAAGGGCTTATTTCCTTAAATTTCTAATCAATTGAGCCCTATGGGCATGACAAGGTACACAAACTGGACTGTATAAGAAACCTGTCAAGTCTGGTTTGCTCAGACTGGCATCTGGGATTTGATCCTTTGTGTTCCTGACTCGTTAGCTCGAGTTCCTGTTTCAGTGGTATACCATTATAGCAGGCTTCTCTCTCTGCTTTCTCCTTTCTTCTTTAAACATTAAGTATGCTTTTCTAAGGTGTATTTTTTTCTGTTACTTTTTGATTAAATAGCTAGCTATAGTGACTCTCTCAGAGAGAAAAAATGTTACTTATGTGGGCATGTTCAGCATCACTTAATGTTTTCTAGGTTGAAAAAGTATCTTAAGTTTTACCTGAGAATGAGGAGAGAGCTAGTGCAGGTCCTACTGCATCAGTGTAGAATACTCACATCTGGATGCACTGCTTAACAATCAAGTTCTTAAGCTTCTAAACCATCTTAATTTACTCCGTCCTTCCAAGGTATAGCTTCAGGCAGAGCACACTGTATGAATCTAATTTTGAAGTGGCAAATGTGTGCATTGCAGTAGTGAGGTCCCTATCCCAAATATTTACATTTCTGTCCAGGTGTAAATCATTAAGGGGAGTCTTGACTATTATTAATACCTGATCATCTGGCAGGTTGGCACTTGGACACATCCTGGAAAAATGCTGAAGCCATGTAAGCCATTCCAAGCTTCAGCACAGTTCAAAAGTTCTCATGCATGCCACAGAGTAAATCTGACTGTACCTGGAAAAGGGGGAAGACGTTGCTTTTCTGAGTTACTTTAGGCTGTTAGACACATAGCTAATTGTTCCATTGGACCTTCAGTGGTTCAGTAAGACTGACTTTGGTTTCATGTGGAGTTTGTCTTTGCATATTCTCTGACTGTTCTATTAAGTGGTTGCTTTCTATGACTCTTTGAACAATATAAAGAAATAGTTATTCCTAGGAATATTGAGAGGTATGTTTTCCCTCAGGAAGATGTGCTATTTTATATTTTTCTTTTAATGAGACCAGGAAGGTATGGAATTAAAATAATAATAATTTACCTGTGAAAGTGCATATGGCACTTAATTCAAATATATAGGTATGTATATGTTTGAGATAAAATTACTTTTTTTCTTCTTAAGCAACACTAACTATTTTCACAGTCTCATCAAAACTATTTCTTTCTTACTATTTTATTCACAGTTATAATACATAAGATTGTTTTTATTTACATTTTCTTTTTAATCAAACACATTTGCTTGCTGTTATGGCAACCACTCAAGAGAATTGAGTTGCTGTAATTGTTTAGTCATTGTTGTTGAAAAAGACCATTTAAGTCAATCCTTGATGTTAGCAGTAGTAGTGCTCCATGCTTTATGGAGGAAAGGGGGAAAAAGTGGGGAAAATCTTGAATATCAGGGCCTATCCACACTGTCTATGACATTTAAACAAACAAACAAAAAAATCCATCCCTCTCTCACAATATGAAACATATGATTGCGCAGGAGTAAAAAGCCAACAAAATAAGCTTGGATATCTCTGAAAACAGGGGAAAAGACTTTGGGATATTATTCAGTGGTGGAAGAGAAAACCATGATTATAGTCATATTTAGACTTAGATTCTGGTTTTTGCATTAAAAAAGTTCTGCAAATTATCTTTAATGAAGCTGTTGAAAGTGATGTGTAAAGGGAGCTGTACATGTACATTCTTATAAAGGCTTTGGCTTGAGTGAAGTTACTGCCTTCAAGTATTTGCTATAGCGGAGAACAAATTGGGGGCCGCCATCCTCATGTAAGTTCAATATATTTACTGCAGAAATCTTTTTAAAGGGTAGTTTGAATCAGATTCAGGATGACAATGGGAACAAAAATAGACTAAATTCTGTGACTTGTTTAGGAATCTTACCTTGTTTACTTGTTATTTACTTGGCACTGCATGTATTATATTAGATGTTAATTGGTTGAAATATTTTTCAGACTACAGAGCTTTTCCCAAAGGATTCTGGTACCTATACCTCTTTCTGCTTCCATGCAATGTGACTTACATTACAAGAAACTGAAGTTTTTGTGTGCTTGCGCATGTGTTACATCTAAGTTGGTTTTTTAAGTGTAAGGATTTGTACACACTTCAAGAACAACTCAGTGTCAGATACACTTGGCTTTACAGTTAAAGTGCTGAGGAAATTTCAGTTGTCTTATTTCAGTGCCTTGTGAGTGATTTTTAGTTATTATTCTTATCATCTAAAATTCTTGTTTAAGTATCATATCAAATTACAAAATGCAATTTATGCAAACTATTTTACATAGTAAAAGTGTTGGTTTCAGTTAATCTATGTTGAATATACGTATACGAAAAAAGAATGATATGTTTTTTCTTTTAAGCCAGCATCAGTTAAATATGCCAACATCCACCACTTTTTTTCAGAGCAATTACCAGTAGATTGTAAAATTAAATTGGTTGAGCTGATTGGATATGTTTTCAAAGTAGTTGTCCCAGCTAATACTTTTTTGTCTGGGGTAATCACCAAAACTTTATTTTAAAAGTTGGACTTCTAGGCCTGCGGCAGGTAAATTTCTTTTTATTTTTTGTAATTCAGCATATAAAAGCATATACCTTATCCTCCTTAGGAGTAATTGTGCCCAATCTTCTTAGCAGTGTAATTTTCAGGCTCATGAATGTAACACATGTTTGGCTCTTAAACCTAAAAATTGCAGTTTATGAAAATGAGAAGTTTTGGTTCAAAATACCACTCCTTAGCAGTTTTCCTTAAGAGGTGTAATTTAACTGATATTTCATTAGCAGATAGCAAACTTTTTAACCTTATAGAACTTTTTACTTGGCTTGGCTTGCTTTACTTGAACTTGAAAAATACAAGAGCTAAATTACAAGAACTAAACACAGGGACTGAAGTCTCTGTTTAACAAAAATTACGCAGGGGAGCAGGGAAATTACATTCTGCTTTTATTCACTGGGACCTTCTAATTTCACAATCATTTACTTTTGGAAAGAAAATATTATTTTAAAAGGTATATGCATGGTAGAGTTTATTTTAGAAATGTAAATCACATGTGCAGACCACAGAGATCAGGCAAAGGGGAAAATTCACCATTTAAACAGATTGCTAGACCTGTGGGTCTGAAGTGATTTCTGGTCTCGTTTTAAGGCCAGAACTTCTCTGGTAGGTCGCTTCCTTTCTTTTTCGGGCCCCCCGATCACTTCGGAGAGATGTGGAAAAGGCAAAGAAATGATCCTTAAAGAGGGACGCTTTTTCTTAGAGTCCCAACATCTGACAAGCACCCTAGACACGGGTCCTCTCCACAAACGCCAGCTTGCTGGGCGAAGCGGGGCAGCCACAGGTTGGCTTTTCCTCCCGAGCGGGGAGGCAAGAGCCCTCGGTGCTGCAGGCGGCTGCTGCGCTGCGCGGGGAGCGCCCGGCAGCATCCTCGGGTGCCGCTGCTCCGGTTGCCTCTCCCCCGGGCAGCACAGGCCCGGCCCCGTGCTTCTCTGGGTGCCGCAGCCGTGCTGGAAATGAATATTTACATCCCCTGGAAAAGCGCAGCTCGCCACCGCCGGGCCGGGCGGAGGCTGGAGCCGAAGCTCGTTATCCTTCCCGAATGCGAATGAGCCCGTCCCGCGGCTGGCTCTTGGCTCAGGTGTGCTTGGCTTTTGTTTCATTAGATTATCAATTGGGTCTGGGAAAGAGACCCAGAGCTTCCCGATAGCTCGGTGCCATATGGAAAATCTGCGCTGTTTTGATTATGCTCTATGTAAACATTTTAATATCGGATCCTTAAAATCCAGAGACTCTCCCAAAGGGGATTAAAACATAATCCTCTCTCTATATAGCTGTAGTGGATTAATTTCGTATTCTCTCAGTGGCTGGCTTGCTCCCTGAAGGCTACAACAAAAAGACTCAGTGCTCCTTAAGCATGCTATGGAATTGCAAGTTGTAATTGGAGATTTCCAAAGGACAAGTGTAAAAATGAAACACTGCTAATACCGATTTTTTTTCCATTTTGTGCTTTAAGGAGAGAAAAAATCTGTAAAGATTTTTTAAACTTAGTTTGAACACCTCCTTTCCCGAAATCCCATAATGTGACTACTATTTATTTTGCTTTCTGCTTTTTTATTTTTTTTTTTTCCGAAACAAAAAAACACAAGCAAACCTTTTCTCATCTGGAAAGTACGATAATGCTTATTCCTTGTTGCATTGTGATACCTCTGACATGTTGACATGTTTACCTTGCAACGAATCTAGGGTGTCATTTGAGTAGAATGCAGGGCATATGCCAAGGTACCAGTCTGGGAGGGAGCTCGGAGCCTTTTCTCTGGAGGAGTTGAAAGCCAGAAATCCCCGATTTCCCCTGCCTTCAGTAACGGGCTAAGAAGTGACTGTTCCCTTTCCCTCCACATTCACCCCTGCTTTTGCAGCTCTGCCCCCTGCTCCAGTCCGTGAGGGCACACCACTGGCACAACCCACTAACCGGGCTGCCGCATTGTCTTCTCCTGAACAGCAGATTATAGGGTCTGGCCTTTTGGCCATTAAATAGCGGTGGCTTTATTTTTATTTTAGCCACACAACACCAGGGAAAAGAGGTAATTGGATTAAATTGATGTTCTTCCTTCTGGGATTCAGCAAAGCCCACAAACGCCTCCTTAAAGTGATAGAATATCGGGTCGTTTCCAGTCCGCGCCTTCCGAAGGCGCTTTTCTCCCCGCACAAAGGCCCAGGAGCCCATCACCCTGCGCCGGGCCAAGTGTGCCCGAGAAGGGCGAGAGGAGGGGTAGGGCGCTCTGCTTGAGAGGGCAAGTGCTTCTGCAGGGCAGGGAACCGCTGGCTGCCCAGACCCCCCCTTCTGTAAACACAAAGAAAGGGGGCCTGGGGAATAGAAACCCAAATCCACTTGTAATCGTACAAGAGAATCGGGCGTAATTACTTGAGCAACCTAGATGAAGATTGATGAGGCTTTAAAGCGGCGTTTTGGATCGATCACCCTGCCCTTTGGAGCCTGCAGCCGGGCTTCCCCGGCTCGGATCGGCTCCTTTCCCACCGCCAAGGGAGGGAGAGAAGATGGAGGCGAGACTGGGAGAGCAGCAAGGCAAGCCCGGCGCATGTGATTCCGATCAGCTGACTGGGGTCAAGAGGCTACCTCGGTTTATTAGGAGATGGAAAACAATAAAATGAAAGAAAATAGAGTTTGTATCAATATTATCCCGTCCGCCACGCTGGGCCGCTGAAAGCTGTCACTGAAACGGTGCGTTTTAGCTTCCCCCTGTACACACAGTAATCTCTGCCTTCTTCTTTATTTATTTTGCAAAGTAAATGACAAAATATTGTGCAGTAAGGGCTCAAATTGGGTGTTACAGTAAAGTAAAGCATTAACAGCATGACAGTTAGATGCGCCGATACAGGAGTAATTTGGGCTAAGTGAGTAATTTGAAGTGCTGCTTGCAAGACCTGGTAGTTAAGTGTGAGAGCAGTGGGGGAGGAGGTGAGGGCGCATCCGTGGCGTTGGACCCCGTGCGAGCCGCAGCCCCGGGCTCGGCTCGGCCACGCCAGCGCCCGCACGGCGATGCTGGAGGGGCGAGCGGCTGGGGAAGGTAGCGGGAGGCTCACGCCTCTCTGCCCCCTGAGCAGGGGTCCCCTTATTGCAAGGGAGATTTTTTAGCTGCGTAAAACAGCCTAACCCTGTTTAGAACCTCCTGAGATGGTCAGTTTACCAGTTTCAAAAAGGTGCATCAGTCAGGTGTTGTACCCAGCTTCTCAGTACTGGAGTTTTATTATTTATATGTCAGATGTCTGTTTATACATGCATGTGGCTCTGTGTGCTTATGTATGTGTACACAAATTAACCCACAGGATTTAGTGGTTAAATCTAGAAGAATATTTTATATGTAATATTTATTTCGAAGCAAGTGAGCTTCCTAAACACGGCCACTGTCAGCTTTAACAGCAGATTGCATTGATATTGAAGATAAGATGGTGAAAAAGCGATCCTCTTGTCTTTTGGATTAAAGAAGGGTTGTTTTGGGTTTTTTTCTCCTGAATTAAAATCTAACAATTTGTGTGGAGAAGGCTGCCTTTTACAATAGGTTTTCCCCATCCCATCTTTTCAATGCCCGTGAAAAGTGTCTCGTTAAGGAATATATTTGAGCGAAGTATTGTTATACAGTAATTTTAAAAGTATAAGCGACAGGTAGTTGAAACAAAAATGATCATGCCGTAAATATATTTAACGATGTTAGCCTTTATGTGCGTGGGGTATTGAAGTAGGTGAAAAAAAAAAGAAAAAAAGAAAAAAAAAAGGAACAACTAAACAGTATTTCGCGTTACTTTTCCGAGTTGAGGTCTGGATCCAGAGTTAATGCCCCCAGGCCTCGCAGGGTTGGTGTGGAGGGCAGGGGCTGCGGGCTGCCCTGCCCTGCGCCCCCGGCCCGGCCCGGCCGCCGCGGGGACCCTGGGCTGCCAGATCGAAGCGGTGTGGAACGAGCCGCCGCTATCGCACATAAACAGCGATAGTGTTAACGAGGAGCAAAAGGGCATGAAAAGAGAGGGGACCTTCTTCTAAGAGGCAGCTATTTTTCACCCTAACCCCTCTGAATTTCGCTGCTGTGATTTATCTCGCAACCCCGGAGCTCACAAACTCGCTTCTGCCCCGGCCGCGGAGTTCAAAGCGCTGGCCGCGGGCAGGAGGGGAATGAACACGGCGTTTACAAACTGGGTTTACGAGGGGGCTCGCCGGGCGCTGGCTCGGCAGAGGGAAGGGCCATCGGGGATGGGCCGGCCGGGCGCCTCCAACCTGACGCCGCTGCCCTTGCCTTGCAGGCCCCGTGGTCCTCAGCACGCCGGCACAGCTCATCGCCCCCGTGGTGGTGGCCAAGGGGACGCTCTCCATCACCACCACAGAGATCTACTTCGAGGTGGATGAGGATGACTCGGCCTTCAAGAAGATCGACCCCAAGGTGAGTGCCGCGGACGGGCGGGTGCGGTCCCGGTCCCCGGTCCCGGCACACGTGCGCCGGGGCCGCCCCCTCATTCCAAACTCCGCTCCCGTCTGCCGCCTTTCGCTGCATTAAAAAAAAAAAAAAAAAAAAAAAAAAAAAAAAAAGCGCAATGTATTAATGATGTTAAATCCTCTATTACGGCAGCTCGCGCGTTTTCCAGCAGCCTTTCGCGCGCGGTGCCTTTGTATGAACGTGGTCAGATTTAGTAGTTAAGCCAATTGCTCTGAAATCCCTGGAGGGAGCAGCAGTGCTAGCCCGCAGCCTTACCGAGACACAGCGGAGGGTTTACGCCTTCCGAGGTTATCGGAGAATCCCGTTATTTCAAAAACGTTAGTTTCCTTGTAAGAAAACACGGCGCATTTTGTAAACACTTTAACTGCTGAAATGAAAGTTAATGCTTAATTTCTGGAGGGGGAAGGAAAAGTGGGGAGGGGGGAAATAGACATGTACCGAAAACTTGGTTCCTGGGAAAGCTCTGTTTTTTTCTGAAGTCATTTACTACTACCAATTCCCCAGCGCCGCCCCCCTTCCCCCTCCCCTCCGCGAAGACCTCCAGCCCAGCCGCAACAGAGCAGGGGTGCGTGACTTGGGTGGAAACCTTTGCGTGGCTCTCTCCCCGCGGGAACGGCGCGGGGGATGCCACGCGGGGGAGGAAGGGGCAGACGGAAGGGACGTGTCTTAACAGGGTGCTCCTCTCGTCTGCATCTCTTTTTATTCTTATCGCTCATGCTTTATTTCTTTGCTATTGCTCTGGAAAATGTTGGAAGAGAGGAAACAGGGGAAGTACTTTTAGAAAGACCTTGGGGTTTGGGTTTTTTTCATGCAGAAATAGTATAAATAATTTCCAAGAAAACTTCTCGTCTGAATATGTTTGCAATGAAGTGGTTTCTCTTTGGTAAATAATTTGTCAAACTCGGAACTTTCTTCGCGGTGCTGGGGTAAAAAGTTTTTGCCAGAATCTCTGGGTATAACAGTTTCGCTAAAGTGCAACCGCTGGAAATAGTTGCTAGTGGGTGTCACACAGGCGATCGGCCTCTTTCAGCACTTGTTGACTGTTAGGATCCTAATCAAAATCCGCGTTGTTAATTTGCGTTTTGATTTAAAAGCCATTTTAAAGAAATGCATCCTGAGAGGGACCAGGCAGTGCGGTACAGACAGGCGGCTTTGGATTGCGTGCGGTTTTGTAAGCACGCACATGTTATTCCCTCTGAATGCCCTGGGAACTCAGGGGAGTGTGACTGGCAATCTTATCACACTCGTAACGGATTTGTAGGTCAGAAGTAATATTGTTGTTCACTGTATTGGTGCTGGCTTTCACTATAAATTTTATTTTCCTCTTTATTAGTACCTGCACCAAATTGCTAGTTTTATCAGGATCACTGGTTACTCAAAACACTGCTTCACAGGTACGTTGTGTTTCCTCAGCTTTGTTCAGAAGCGAGCAGAAACACAACAGCACCGTATAATAAACCCTTCAAAAACAGATTTCTTTCCTGACGGCTGAAAAAGTGTAACTGTATTAATAAGTACCTCGGTGTCTGACAGTTGCTTGTGGTCATCTGGAGCTAAATTCCAATATGTTTGTACCATCAATATTTCCATATTCTACAAAACTATTCAAAATGCATAGGCAGGAGTTTGCCCTTAAGTTTTCTGCTTTACAGGATTTAAGCAACTACCCAGAGAAAGGCAAAATCCACAAAACATAGCTGCCTCTGGTTTTTCAAGTGGAAAACTTGATCCAATATTGAAACGCTTACCCATATGCATTTTACTTCATTTATTAGCTTGTAATTAAATAAATCAGCAACAGAAATTAAAATCTAAATCACAAAAAGTAATTATCCAGTGTATTTCAAGTGCATTTTCAAATATATAATTCCAATATTCAAGCGTTATTATATAAGCAGAATCCAAATTTCTTTTGAATATATTTAAATAACATTTCAAGTATATTTATGGAATGTTAGAAATAGAACAAGCAATATATATGAAACGAAAAATGTAAACTTGTTAAGTTCAGACACTTCAAAAGACAATTAACAAAAGTACTGTGATAAAATCTACCTTTTTAAATGGTATCTTCTTTTTAGCAGAAAATGTCCTTGAAGTATCCAAAATGGCAATTTAACTTCTGTTCACCAAATCACAAAACACCAACATCCACAATTTCAAAGACAATGTGAGATCACAATATTTGATACAAATTAAAAGGTACATTAGGGTTTGTTCAGGTGGCATATCCAAATAGCTTTTACTCACAGAGGGTTTACATAAAAATACCGGGTTTTGTTATAATCCGTTGGTACCGTTTTTAGGCAGAATGGTCACAATCAAATTACGGCCAATTTTCCTTTCCAGGTAGCACACTTTCATTTTTCCTTTTTTCTTTTTCTTTTTTTTTTTTTTCTTTTTTTTTTTTTCCCCCACGGGGAACTGCAAAACTGTGACGAAGAGGAACGATGCTTGCTGTTCTCATTTGCTTTTCTTTGTGAAGAGCCTACGCTATATTCCTTTTTAAAAGAGAATATCATTTGCATTGTCAAGTGGAAATATATGACTTTTCAAACAGGCATCTTAAACTTCATCGGGAAATAAGCAGATTTATCGATCAGGCCGGTTTTATAGTTACCCTCTAAAGTTTCTCCAAACTTTTCGGGTTGGTAAGTATTTCCCTAGCTAGTCGCCACGTTTGTTTGGCCGCGTTTTCCAGGGCCGAGTGAGGCTTGCCCTGAAAGAGGTCTAAGTTGGGCAAGAAGTAGTGCGGGCACCTCCTGCATTGGAGGCACGAGATGAGCTGCAGTAAAATCCCGTTGAGCCGGTCCCCCAGGCACGACTCGTCCCAGTCCGATTCGCGGGGATGCTTTTCGCATTCGTAGGAAACCAGAGTCTTCATGTGATAATTATTCAGGGGCTGGCCCGGCAGCTCCAGGTGACGGTCCCGTAAGGTTTTGAGGATGGAGAGGCATTTCTTCCTGCAGCCGCCCATCTGCAGTCTGTTCTCAGCTTCCGCGAACTGCAGCACCCAGGCATCGCTCTCGGCCGAGCTCTGCTTGCCGGCCAGAGAGTGGCACTCCTTGGACAAGAGGTTGAAGCCTTCCGCCTTGACCTCCGCCACCCGGTTGGGTCCCGGCCAGGGGATGTGGGGAAGCGGCCAGTGTGCAGCACTCCGCGGCCAGATCCCCGTGCACTTGAACGCTGGAGTGATCTGCACGACGTACCGATCCCTGATCCTCAGCTTCACTTCGCTAGTGTCCGCCACCATCTTTACCACGTCTCTGTAACTGCACTTATCCACGGCTTGAGCCACCAGAGTCTGGAATCTGGACCGGATTTTGCGAGCGGAGAGGTAGCCAGACGCCGTGATGAACTCCACCCAGAGGGACATGCTCCTCTTGCGCCCGTCGCTTAACTTTAACACAGCGCAGCCCGGCAAGGAGCCGTCGTCCACGAAGTTGAAAACCCCCATTTGGTTCAGATACAGCACGACTTCAAACTCCGTGGGGGAGATGACTTCCAGCCCCTCGTAGCGATTGTCCATCTCGTTCAAGGAACTGATGAAGCGAGGCTCCTGCACCTCCACCTCCTTCAGCACGTCCGACACCACTTTGCAGACTTCTCGGATCGTTTTGGCGATGGCAGCTTTCCTGGCTTGGCATTTCTCATTGTAGTATTTATTCAAATGATATACCAGCTTGGCCTGGGCCGCGATCATGTTGGGGCAGAGATCCGGATTGTATACCGGAGTCTCGCAATAGGCTGTGGGATCCAATGCGGCTGCTAAGGCTGGAGCCAACTTCAGAGGAGAAACAGGCTGCCGCACTCTGAAATATAACAAATGTTTTTCAAAATGCGCCGGGGCTGCTGCTCCTCAGATGCTCTCTTCCTGCTTTTTTAGATCAGCNGGGGGAGCGGGCGGGGGACTGGAGGGGGCGATATTTTTCCTTCCCCTTTTTTTAAAGGGTCCGTGAGTGAGAGGAAAGCATCGAGAGAGCAGCACCTTTCCCAGCAGCAAGAAAAAACAAAAGTTGCACTGAGACACAGCGAGGGTTCCAGTAGTCAAAATAATAAAACCTCTTCGTGTTTATTTATGTTTTCCCGTAGTAATCACCGTGTGTATTGCAGGGCGGTTAATCAGATGGTGGAAAAAAGTGCCGTGTGTGTATGTCAGAAGAAGCTGGCTGTTGGTTTGTACAAGAGCCCAGATGCACTCGTGTGGAAATTATAAAGGCAGGGCCAGGCAGGCGGGCGGCCAATCGCCACTGGGCTCGTCACTGCAGCCTCTTTCAGCTCAAACCCGGCTAATTAATCCCTCTCTAGGAGATAGATATGTGTACACAGCCACACGCACACACACGCACACACGCAGGCACATATAGAAAGGTAGAAGGTTACTGGCTAAAAAACCGCCCCGGTCCTCTGTACACTCGGAAATCAAGAGAAATCGCTCTCCTTTGGGTGTAACTTGAAGGGTATTGACGTTTCGAGAGGACTTGGCAAAACTGTGCCGCTCCGTACTGAATCCCTGCGTGCCTCCTCATGGCCGGGACGTGAATGCAGGTGTATTAATGGGCATCCATCAACTGGGGAGCTACAGACCCGGCTCGCTCCGGCAGGAGCACAGGCGTAAATTCATTGCTCCCACTTGGCGTCACATCACGCTGTCCTTTTCCTCCTGATAGTTGTCTGTAACTGCAAGCGAGAAGTAGGTTTGGAATTTTTTTTTTCTCTCGTGAACCGGCCAGTGAACAAGGCAGCGGATTCACGGCAAATTTAGTGTTCTTTGGAATAAAATATTGCTCAGAAGTCCACGATTTGTATTGTTTTAAAGGATCTTCTGACGGGTTCTAATCGATTTTGAGGTTTAATGCATTTCGGCATCGTCTCTGCCTTGCTTTTTTTTATTTGTACCTTATGAAGGGAGAATCAATCGCTAAACATATCTGTCAGGTCTTTTTCACGTTCCTTCCAAAAATCAAGTAGCAGATACAGACGGTAAATCTCCTTTGCCAATTCTTAGCCTCGTTTTTATATTCTGTGTTGCGCTCCGATATGTTGTGAGGAGTGGATGTTCGGCTGCTTTTCGAGACGCACTATAAGTACCTATTAATTTCAAACCTGGAGGATTTATCGTATAGCGAGCTGTGCTAGCAAGCTGTGCTTAGTAAATGTGCACACGGGAGGCACGCTAGCGACTGCAAACGTGCTGGCTTGCTTGTCTGACAGTTTGGGGTTTCGCCTGTGTGATGTGTAATTAGCAAATTTCGCCTTCGGTACTTTAAGTGTTGGTAATCGGGACCTTTATTTGCAAATAAGATGGAGTGGTAAGCTCTTCTGCTTCACAGCATTTACTGAGCTTCACTTTAAGAGAGCCCTAAATTTTATATACCTACATATATGTATTTAAGAAAAAAAATTAAACCAGAAGAGCTTTTGATCGCTTGGAATCTTTAGATTAATGACCGATTACCTTTTCCTAAAGTAACTGTCACGGGCATATCCGTCGCTGAGGAAAAGTCATACCACAAAGAACATTTCACGACATTTATTCAGCGTATGAACGCGACCAACTTTATTGCACATAGCGGAGAATTTGTGACTGCGCGCTTGGCTCCCTCAGTCTAGCGGTTATATGGGTGTTCCCGTGCCGCTCTCGAGCAGGAAGCCGACCGAAATCCTTTCCTGCCCATGAGTTGAGCAGGGCTGGGGCTGTCGCTGAAAAACTGCAGGTGACAGGTCGTCCCGAAGCAGCTTACCTCTTCTCGGCCGCAGCCCTTGGCCGCCGGGAGAAGGGCGACCGCTTTCTGGCTGTTTGGCGCGGAGAGGAGGCAGTTTCCTCCCGGGTTTTCTCCCTTCTCCGGTTAGTTTCCCGGCCAGGGGCCGGGCGGGACAGGCGTGCCTCCCCCCGGGCGCGGCGGGTGAGGCGGCGGCAGTGGCACAGAGCGCCCGGTCCTGGTGCCTCCCGAGCCGCCGCCGAGGAGCGCAGCGGCCGGCCGCTGCCGCCGTCCCTACCGCG
>VZTI01005702.1:1805889-1838686 GCA_013397865.1 Struthidea cinerea | reverse complement strand
GGGGCTGCGGGCGACGGCGGTCGCGCGGTGCCCTCAGATACGGGGTGGTGTTGGCCGCAGCAGGGCACGGCTGGGTTGTGCACAGGAAGGAAAAGCGGTCAAGTTGGGACCAACTCCGGCAGGCGGGTCCTGGGGACCGACTGGTGCGGGGGAAGGCCCACGGCGGCCCCAATCCCGGCCCCCGTTCCCGCCCCGGGCGGCGGCGGCCGCTGGTCCCGGGGCCGTCCGGCGCGAAACCGCCGGCGCTGCCGCGTCGGGGGCGGCTTCTTTGGGATGGAAATGTCAAAGAGCCCCTTTCTCGCAGGGTCACAGACCAGCGCCGGATAAAACCGAAAGTTACAGCGGGCAGACAAAAGGTTGTCCCTTCCTCCCTTTCCCGCCGAGGGAACAGCCCTTTCCTGCGGTGGGGGCAACCCTCAACTTCTCAGCGTTGCAGGAGCCTCAGAGCTGCACGTTAGTGATGGGCATGTTCCGGGCCAGGCTTTGCTTATTTTTTCCCCGTGGGTTTTATCTTGGCAATTCCAGTTGCTAAAGGCAAAAGTGGAAAGGTCGTACCTTAAAGCTGTCAGAAGTCGTAACATTCATAATGTGGCAAAATTAATTTAAACAAAAATTACGTCTTAATATACTAAATCGGAGTTTTCAATGTGTAATTCTAAGATTAGGCTATGATTTCAAGTAATGAAGGTTATACTTATTTATTGTATCTCGGTGGCTATGAGAAATACTAGATTTAGCCTTGGCTGGGTGATGTTTAACACTGAAGGTTGCTATTAACTTCACTCCATCATTTCATTTCACACACCAAACATTTAATAGTTTAAAAAATTGTGTATTTAGGCATCACAGACACCACTGAAATGTGACTGTTGAAGTGACCCAATTGTTTAACATGACAAGAAGTCAGTTTGGTTTAGATGTCGAAAACTATTATCTATATGACTATAAATGATATAAAAGTATAGATATTTTTCAAAGCTTCTGACCACTTACTGCAGTTAATTTTTCTCTGTAGTTATTATTGTGTCCTTTGTAAACTAGAAAAGGAACACCTTTTCAGCAATGAATTTTATTTCTACTGGGTTTATTGAGTATTAAGTTGTTTTGGAAAATCAGGATTAAAGTCACCTCATTAAAATGATGATTGATTATTTGTCATGATAGTGGTACCAGATGATATTGGTAACTTTTACCAAATTGCTGTTTTCCAGATATTTCCCCTAATTAGGGGGTACTATAACAGTATTTGTTGAGCTGTGCTTGTTATTTCAAATCTTGCAGACTACATTGCCTTGTCATGTAGTGCTCATGTTAGCCAAAAAGCCAAATGGTGTTGAAAATCTTTGTACTCGCCCACGTCCCCAAATTGCAATTTGAAAAAAAAAACCCAAAAAGTTGCCATACATATAAATTCAACCAATAATTTCTTTTTCATATGGTGAAAAGTGTGAGTTAAAATGCACATGCAGATGCATATCTGCACAAAGGGCTTGCATGGATATCACTTTATATTTCTTATTATATAGTGATAGTTCTTCCACACACAACTGCTCATGAATTTTAAAGTTTTATTTTTTAATATCTGCCAATTGCACTAGGGAGGTAGGAAGAAAAAAAATGAAGCTGAGTTGATTAAATTATTTATTCCTACTGCTGAAGTGAGTTTGAAGGCTCATTGAATGTATCTGATTTCTTGGCTCCTCTTTCTCCCCTTTCCCCCTCAATTCTTCCTGGTTATTTCATCCATATCATCCTGCCAGCAACAATAAATTCACTTTTTTTTTTTTTCGAGTAGGAAAACTAAAGGCAGATATTTGTGCTGGGTTTGCTATATGTGTCACATTATATAAAATAGGCAGCATCATTTTTTTTTTGTGATGGAAGTTGCTGGTACCTTCAATTTTCTGTATTCTTATTTTGTAGTTTACTTTTTGCCTCCACTTTCAAATTTAGGAACAACTGAAAAGTTTAAATGTGAGTTGCTATAATGTTCACTATTTTACAGTACACAATTTGCATTCATTAGTGTTAAACTTGATGTGTATGTATTTGCTTCCTATTAAAAATTAAAGAAAAACATGAAGAGAGTTTGCATCACTGTTAGACTTGGTCATCCTAGGTCTTATGGATGAACTGTTAATGCTGTAAATTCCTCTAATCTGCAATCTGTTAAGGGAAAAAGCAGTAATTGATTTGTTTTCTCTAAGATTTTATGTCTCAAAAGTAAACATGGAGCTTGCAGAACTGTGAGTTTGACTAGAACTGCAGAAACATGTAAGCAGGAAAAAAAAGCATTGAAGTACTCATTTGGTTCACTTATCCATCAGATTCTCCAAATCCAGACGTTCCTTATAGTACAACATTTTATTTAAGCAGTCCAACAGTGGGTTGGGTTTTTTGTTGGTTTTGGTTTTTTTTTTTTTTTTAGAGATCTCTAGCTTGGAGAATGTTCTTTTTTTGCTGAACTGCTAGGGGAGTGTGGAATCAGTGGCGATTAGCGCCTTTTAATCTACTACATCTGTAGTGGGTCATCCAACACTGCAGAACTCGCATTACTCTCTATTGCTGTATATGATTAAATGACTGGAAATATTGAATGTTGCCCTTGAAAATAAAGCTGTAAGTGTTGGATGAGCAGCTTCTGAAGAATTCATGTCTAAACTAATCTTTCCCATCAGTAACTTTAGCCCTGGAATATGAGAGAGGACTAGAGTGTTAGAAAATGTAAGTTAAGATTGAAGTGACAGAGCATTTGAAATGCATCCTTGTATAAATTATGGCGTCACACAATATGCTATGTCTTAGGAGTAACCCAACATCTTATTAGCCCAGTCAGAATGGGAGAGTGGTATGTCTTGAACATACTTATTTTTGTGAGTGGTGCTTTTCTGTAGCCTGGTTTCTTATTGACTAGCAAATTAAACTACGTCATCTCGTTGGTAGCTGCTGAAGATACTGAAATTAGCTGAAGACATTGCTTAACACCTTTGAACACTGGCCAATATGAAGTTATAAGTAAGCATCATTGGTTGAATACATTTGGTCATACTATGTGTTTATTGCTAATTTTCATGATACCAATACTTTGGGCATCTTATGTCTCTCCAATTCAAAATGGAACTTTGTCCTCTCTCTTTACAATTAATGAGTATGTTAAATTACCTGTGTAACTCATTTCATCTTGATTTAGCTATGAAAGGACATACCTAACATATTTCAATGCAGGCTTCTATTTTTAATGTAGTGTATAACTCTCCAATATTTTCTTTCCAAATAACGGTGAAGGGAGGAGTTGAGTGAGTTGGTTGTAAGTGATTAATATGTTTCATTGAACCTTATGAAGGCCCTGTTCCTGCAAATAACTGCCCGTGCACTTCACTGTGAGCCTAGAAGCACCCGTGACATCATGGGCAGAATCAGGGCCAAAACAGGGTAACACATGGAGGTTAACATTTGAAGAGGATGAAATACAGTGAGCCTCTAAAATATCTAAGGTATCAAAAGCACGCGTTGGTGAGGAAATACATTTTTGGCTCAAATATCTACACTTCTGTCAAACAGCACTTCCCTATTTTTTCAGTGTGCTTTAGCCATAGCGTTAAAATAGCTTCTTGAGAAAGAACATTGCTGTTTTGTCCATATTTGAACAACATCCTCTCACAAAAATGCCCCCCCAGTCCACTCTAAAACGCTTATGAGGAAGGTGAGGTTATTCAGAGAAACAAATGAAAGATTATGTTTTCAGAATCCCCATTAAAACTATTTTTTTCATCTATTTTCACATATTCAGGACTATTTCTAAACTCCCTAAAGCTACAGAGTCTTTTAGCAGTATTATATATAAGGAACCTACTTGCTAAGAACACTTATTGTTCCTAAAATTATCCTAACTATAACTGTAATATAAACATGTTAACAAACTTATTTAAGGAAGAAGAGGTGAAATCTGTTCAGGAAAAACAAGATACTTAGATCTTTTGGCCTTTGAAATATTTTCCCACCACCACTCGGAACTTTTTTTTTTTTAAACTGGTGGATCATTGTCATTGTAGAACACAATATTTTATCTAGGGGAAGTTTGAGTCTCTTATTAAGAGCAGCAAATCACTCCAGTTGTCCTTTTGAATTTGAAAATTTAACCTACATCACCTACTGTCCTTCCTGCTTTTCCCTACCAGTTTTTAGGCCAGCTCTAGGACAGAATATAAAGAAGTGGATCCTTTGTGGCATTGTGCTGGTGTCTCTGAAATGAGAAAGTCTATAGAAATAGTATGTAGTCTTGTAATTTCATAAATATCCAATCAAATTGTTGAAAGATAAATATTAGCTTGTGGAAATACCTGTTTATCTGAAGGGAATATTACTATCAATTTTTCTTGATAGTTGAAATAGATTTTGCCTTTTGGACATGTTATCATTTAAAATACATTAGTGCCGTTGAAAAGAAGATAAAATATTACAGGGTATCTGTTAGGGTGACAATGGTGTCTCTTAAGACTCCTTAGTTTTAGATGAGGAAAAGGAGATACCTTTATTACTTCACATTTATGAATCTTCTTTATTTACTGTTTTAGTTGATACAAAATAATAATTTTATAAAATTAAAGAAAACTTCCAGGGGAAAAACTGGGGGGGTTTACTTTTTTTTAAGCTCAATACTGATTTTAATGGGATTATGCAGTGTGTACAGGCCTCATAAGAGAGAAGTTACTGTGCTCAACATGGTTCTGTCTTATTTTCAGTAAATATTTTACCATTTCTATTTTTTGTTTTCTTCTGCAAATTATTTCCAGGAATAAACTGGCTTCAATTTTTGCTTCCTTTTTTTCTTTTTTTTTTAAATAACCTTATCAAAAGGAACAATTATTAAGTGCGGAATTCTTACTAACCTTCTGAAGCACAGGCGAGTATATGACATATGCTGGGTTGTGCTATAATGCTTGCCATTTTCCCCTACTCTTCAAGACATTGTTTCTTTAAATGGGTAAAAAATGACAGCAAGTATGTTGGACAACAGTTTTCTCATTATATTCTGTGAGTACATTCATTATGTATTATTAGTCCTTAATTGTAAAGATGAAATAATGTAACCATTTATCTTGGCAAGCCCATTATTTATAATCTGTACATTAGAAAATTGCATGGATCTACATAGATGTTTTCTTCTATATGTACTATTCAGATTTTTGACATAGGGGAGGAGAAGAAACTTTTTAGGCTAAATCTACAGCTAATCTAAGCCACCCTTTGTAGGCAAACTGTATCTCAACATGGTAAAAAAAAGTCCTCTCACCCTCTACCCCCACCCCCCAAAATTCAGTTCTTCATTTGTTTTGTTCACCACGCTGCATTAACACAGTTTTCCCTTGTGTGCATCTGCCAGTGTACAATTTAGCCACGGGCATCTGTAGACCTTGTGGTGATCAGTATTGCAGGCAAAAGCCATATGTGTTTAAATAAAAAAAAAAATCTCTTTATTTCATTTGCTGTTTTAACTGGATGGATAACTTCTGTGCCTCAAGACAGAGGAAGAGAAAATACAGAAATAATTAATTGCCTCTATTCTTGAGGCAGTTTCATTTTCCCTCTCCAATATGGAATGCTTGTCAGCTTCCCTGATAAATGACTGCATGTATTTGCATAGATTTTACATTAACACAAAAATTAGTTTTATTTGTGAAAAACTATTTTACATAATAATGCAAAATCTAGCATTATGGATTATGTTTCCAAACTTGAGAGACTGTGGAGAAATGAGGGGGTTTTTGTATTTGCTTTTCTAAATTCTGTTTGGTTTGTGTTGGTTGGTCGTTTTACTGAGTATTTTTGTTTGTTTGTTTCATGTCAAGGTATATTAATTTTTAGTTTTGTATTTTGTTTTTGTAAAAACAACCAAGTCAGGGTCTCTTAATGTTTATAAACAATTTATTCAGTCTTTCATAGATTGAATTATTGATGGTGGTATAAAAACAACTTTTTTCATAGATTTCTACACATTCCATTTATTAAATACACACTTAAATATGAATACATTTGCAAAATTCCATGGAACTGTTTTGAAAAAAAATACAGCATCAAATTTAGCTATTAAATACACTATGGGAATATACTTCAAGTTTCAAAAGCTGCTATTAAAACAGTGCTGCATCAGGTATTCTTTCAGAGCATTAATGTACTGCATTAGATTGTATGCCAGTGTAGGACTATATTTTCCCCTATATCTAATAACCTGTCTGTTTTAAGCAATTAGGTGCTCCTAGCTTGGAGTGACAGTACTATACCTCTAGTTAAAAACTGTGTTTTATTCACGATTTGTCATGTCCACAAATAAAATCTACAAATCCATCAGTCTGAAATATCTCTGAGGGAAAATATACTGCCCTAATCTTAAGACAATTGTAGTTATTTTCAAGTGACATGAACTGGATATTTGCTCATAGAATTAACCTGGTGTCTTGTTGTCTAAAGGCAACTGCTAATGGTATATCAGCCAGTTCTCCATGCTGAAAAAAATACAGATGCATTCACTGCTGTTATTTCATGCTCTATAACAAGAAGAAAATATTGCTCCTTATGAAACATGCTATACTTGATGGCAACTTAAGGCAAAAGAGTGCCTTTGCCACTTCTTAAATCTGGGACACCCTAGGTGCCAGCTGTCACTGCTCAGCTAATGATGACAAATGCCCCTCTCTATGCAGATTGCAGAGCTTGCAGGCTGCTATGAAAGGCAGTCAGATTACCTTTCTTCAGATAGTAACTTAACCTTTTAAACTCAAGTGTCAGAATGAAATTATTAGCTGGGATAGTTTCAATATCTGTTTCTTTAAAAGGGAAAAAAATGTAAAGAAAAGAAGGCAGTGACTTCAAATAATACCATAGCACTCGCTTTCACAAATCGTTTTTGCTTCTCTGATCTTTTAAAAATAGGAAATATCTGCCACTGTGCCTGTGAGCACTCTGTGGAGTTTGCTGGTGTTGAATGCGTGAATGCTGAAGCTGACCTCTTGGTTGCACTACACAGAAATGGGGCCAAGTGGGGCAAATTCTGTCCTTGCTTACATCCACACAGATCTGCACAGATCACAGGTTAATGGATGCTATTTGTAATAGACCTTAATTGATCTTAGGTATTGTGGATATACTCAGCTCTCTCTGTGGCAGTTCATGTCACCACTATGAGTCTATGAACTTCCGCTAGGTTCCACTCTGTCAAAATAACTGGGTATCTATTTTGTGGGTAAGAGTGGTTTCACAGAGCTCAGTGGCACGTGGTTAATATTGCTAATTTAAATATATTCTATAATCAGAGGTTTGGACTTTCTGGGTTTTCTTGGTTGTAGCTAACAGATGTGGAGATACTACATAGTTCTTTAACAGCAGATCAGAAACGTAACACAGTACAAGCACGGAATATGCCACCTAAAGGTGTAGGGTACTTCTTGAGTGTGTGCACATATATGTGTGTGTGTTTTTCTGTGAGTCTATTTCCATGTGTTTATACACTTGAATACAAAAGCAAATAGACCCGGGGCCATTCATGTCAGTATGTGTACATATGTCCTATCCTACACATGTAACATCCAAACAATATATATTTCCATGTTTATATTAAAGTACTGACATATATGAGCATGTTTAACTAGAACATTATATTTGCCATTAAATCAGTCTGTACAGTGAGCTGCATATGAATATCAGTTTCCCTTTGAGCTAGAGCTTCTTTTTATTACAGTAAACAAGTACTTACACCAATATTTTTCAAGAACACATCTCCATAGCAGTGGGCAGTAATAGAAAACTACAGAAAAGATGGGGAAAGACTTTTAATGAGATGACCAGGAACACTATGCTATATGGATGGAAAGAAGTAAATAGCGAGAATAGGAGGAAAAAATGTGCATTTTGTACGAGATTGGAATGTCCCAGACAAAAAATAGTTATGATTTGCTGAAAGCATGGGAGGAAGAAAAAAGTGTACGTTTACAGAGAAAGTTGAGATCAATGTTGCAATAATTGCAATGTGGCTGATTCTGTAGGAGTCATTAAAGGAAAGGTAATCTGATCCGTGAACATAATTAATAATTTTTTCTCCAGAAAATAATAGATCTGTTTGCTGATATAGGTGTTCTCAAAGAGCTTCAGTCACTACTTACCTTTTTTGGCAATACAATGTGTGAAAGGGAGATGGTGGTTAATATTATATTGGAAATGTTTCGTGTTGGAGTTTGGGGATGAGTGTTTGTTTTTGCCTGTGCATAAGCATGTTAAATTTAACATCCTGTTTTGTTTTGTTGCACTGCTTTTTTCTGTAAGTTATTATGTTCAAAGTATTTAAAAACATACATTTTATCATTTTGAGCAAGTGTAGCACAATCTGGGAAATAAAAAAAAAAGACAAAGATCTAGTGTTTCATACTCAGCTTTCTCAGCGTGTTGGTTGAATAGGCATCAAATGAAGTCCAATGCCTATACAAAAGAAATGTTCCTTGTTTGGATATGCCCCATCTGTGTCATCTGGTGGCTTATGCAATAGGAGGTGTTATCACATGAATCCAAATGCACAAGCCAGTTGTTTTATGGACTCTTTCTGTGCTTGGAGGAGTTTATAAGTTGCCCACTCTATTGTGTCTCACTCCCAGATGACACGTGTGCATTCTGCTGAGCATATTTTGGGGGTAATTATAACTAATGAAGCCTGGTACACAGCTTGTTCACAGAGTGATTTATTCTGCTCCTGTCTGATTCCTGAGAGTTCTGTAAAATGGTTATATTGTGCCCTCCACTTTGGACATGTATGGGAGCATGTGGTATTGAGTCCATCAGAGAAAATTTGCTATTCAGTGTACCACAGACTAATTACAAAGATATTGGCTGGGTACATCTGTTTAAAAATATAGAGTCAGATTGAAACTATAAATGGGACCTGTAACTTTAGGGATATTGACTTTTGCATGGCTCTTGTTTAGTCATTTACTCTTTCCAGACTTGCAGTAACCCACTCAGATGTACTGCTGTTTAGTGGCTCAGAGTTTCTGTGAACCCTGTAAGTTAAGGTTAGGTTCTCTTCATACCTTTTAGCAAAGCAGATTTTATTATGCAATTTGAGTTTTCATAGGTGGTGATATTTTGTGGAAAGATGGATTTAAAAGTTGGGAAGAAAATACCTTGTAGCTTTGCAGGTTTCATAAAGCAACAACAACAAAAATTCATTACTGAAGCATGGGTGTCAACTTTTATTTAACCTTAGATCTATCATTCTCACCCTAATTTATCTTGACTTACCAGTCTCTCAGGCAAGTAAATCCACTGACATTAGTGGGACTCATCTACTATACAAGAATTACTCATACATATTTTTGCCAGGATGATTCTAAAAATCTTTTTTCCAAGATGCTAACATGCCTCTGAAATCACAGAGTAATGTTGTGCACAGAAGCTTCAGGGTTTGTCACTTCATCTACCAGATTCACAGCAATCCAAGGAGGCTGGATGTTTTAACAAGTATATTGGCATCAGTGTTCAGTAATAATAGTCTTCAGTTATGTCTGTCTTCAGTTATATCAGTTTCTTCCATCTTCACCCCTAACTTTGTATCCAGATTTGAAAGACTTTTGCATTTTATTTTTTTCAGTACTTCAACAAAACTTTTTCTTTCTTTCTTTCTTTCTTTCTTTCTTTCTTTCTTTCTTAAAAATAAAGGGAGATTAAAAGTTACAATACTGTTTGTAGGAATGGGAGAAGGGATAAATACTTATTTTGGTACACATTTATTAAAAAGCATTTTATAAGGTTGGAAAACAACTGACTAGAAAATACAGTTCACATCATTCCTACTGGCTGCATGAGTAGAAAAATAGTGTTACTGAGAATGAATTATTGTTTTAATCTGTTTCTGTGAAAACAACCTGGGATGTCTCAAGATGACATAAGCAGCATTGGGAGTGAGAAGATATCTCTAGTTCTGAGGAGTGAATAGTGTAAGCTAATATTCCTTAGCTATGATGTTAGGCAAAAGGATGTGGTCACTGGCAGACCTGAAGTTTACCTGTGCCCTAACCTGTCCCAGTAGTGACGTTTGTAGTATTGATAGCATTTTTCAAAATCAGTAGGATTTTGAATCACTGATAAAGGAAACAAAATAGAATTTCCACCTAATTTTAATCTTGATAACCATGAAGATAAAAGTGTCAGAAGGTCTGATGATGGTTTCATTTTTTTTCCTAAATTTGTGTGGGTTGCAGTGTTATGTACCCAAGATAATAACTATCAGAAGGTAAAAGTGCTGTTTGTATACGATGTGTGACTATACCTGTATATAATATGTGTATTGAATTTGAAAACTGGCTGGTTTGCTGAGAACAATTGTATCATAAAGTAGCAGTTACACTCCACTAGTTTTAAATAAACAGAATTTGGTTTTGGTCTTTATGCTTTGTTCTGAACTTCCTCCATATACAAAAGTTCTGAGGACAATTTTTACAGGATGATTTATACTGATGTAAAATCTGAGCTGGTTTTGGCTTCACTGATGATACAATTGTGGTAGGTTTTGACTTTTGGGATGAAGCATATAATATCAAGGATTTTGCATGTTTTGTAAGGTTTTTTTAGGTTTTTTGTGTATTCTTTTTTAAAGGACTGGGACAAAGTGCAATGACTTATATATTAGAAAAATGATGCCTAAAAATGAGCAGTTGTTTTCCTTGGAGAAAGATTGTAACAAATTTAAAGACTAGTTAACTGGAACTATGGGTTTGTGCTATCCAAATATTGCAGTTGTCAGGTGTGGTGTTGGCCACTAAGTAATCTACTCATGTTTAGTCAGAGTACATCTGTTCTATATAATTTTAAATGTTTAATAAAATATTTAAGACTAATGGTCTAAATCAAACACTAGCTAAAATGATGACACTAATTACATCAGATGTAGTTGGGTCAGTGAAGCTTACATGTCAGTCATTCTTTTGTGCTGACCAAACTTTTGATGCAGGAATTCATGTCTTAGTTAGCCTCTGGACGAGTTTGTTTCACAGAAGAATGTGGCCTTCCAAAAGGTGGGAATTGAAGCTGTACTATGTTTCACTCCCTGTACTATTTTGCTTTCTTCTGTAAGCTGCATTAATTTTATTTCTATTTTTCTGCTACTTTACATGAATTTCATGACAGGAATGACTATATAAGTCACTGTGATTCTAGAAACTTCTTTATGCTAGTGAATATGATATGATTAACAGGTAGATGAAAATAGTTTTTCATATGAATATTTAGGAAATAGCAGTAAAGTAGTACTCATTAGTATCTGCAGTGATAACTGGCAAAAATTGGAAACAAGAAGCTGAAATGTTTTTTGGGCTTTAAATTCACCGGTGTTAGTACCAGACTTTTGTTTTTCCTGGTAAGCCATTACCTTCCACTTTCCCTGGTAGTATCCCAGATTTGTGGGGCCTGGCTGCCTAGGTGGACTGTTTTCTAGAAATTCTGAAAAAGTGTGGAGAAAAGAATGTTTGCCATATTCCATATGATCAGTCACACGGTGGACATATTGGACTGCTTGTAAAGCAAATGCTGGCCTGTTTGAGTTTACTAAATGCATAAGCAATTTGAACTCCAGCTTCACACTTAACCTGTGGTACTGTATGTGTTGTGCAGTCAAAATTATAGTGATTCCATTAAACCCTCAATTTTTATACCGCTTTAGTGAAGTTTATACACCTCTGTGGAATAGGAGAAATAAATCACAAAGAAGAAGACAAGCAAAAAATATGCTGTGCTTTGGTTAGAAAAAAAGTGACTGAATGAGCTGAAGATCAGGGCAAAGAGATCAAAGAGAATGAATTTGAAATGGAAGACATGAAAACTTTTCAGGCAAAATTAATTTAAAAATGTCTAGTAGAATTTGTTTCATTGAAGGGGCTGGACTAAAAAAACAATATAAAATTCCAAAGGGGAAAATCGGGACAGAGGACAAATTAGGAAGGAAGAAGTAGTTCTTTGCTTAAGGAAGTTTGAAATAAAGTAGAAACTGTAGGGCTTTCTTCTCACAAATACCATAGTAAGCAGAAATCCCAACTTTAAAGAGGATCTACCAGTGCACCTAAGCTCAGTTGGCCCATGTGATAACTCTGATGTGAATATACTGTAAAATGTCAACATTCTCCAGAATTACTCTTGGCTGTGCTTGAACTGAGCCAGCCTCAATGCAGTTGCTGCTTTTGTGGGCAGAACTCATTGCTTTGTGAAAGCAAATAAGGAAGTTTTCAAAGAGCTGCTCTCCAGAGCCCCAGACAGTGACAGCAGTCTCTTCATCATCCATCACTGACCTAAAGGTTAACCTGTCCAGAGGCTTGTGAAGTCTATACTGTAAAGGAAAGCTTTTTTTAGTGTGGAAAATAATATATCTGAGAAGAAGGGGACAACAGAGAATTCAGAAGTTTTGAGGGAACATATGTAATGAAGGTAATGGCGTATCTTTAGAAGTGTAGATAATTATATTGACACCTTGGCTGGTATTTCTTTACCTTCTAAATCAAGTCCTAATGAGAAGGACTGAACAAGACCTTTGCATATGCACAAACTGCTGAACTTGCTTCTTTTGCATGGTGCTGTAATGTTCTTAAATGAATATTACTAAACATGAAACTTGTGAGGGCTGCATTCTCAGGCCTGTTATTTGTTACTGGTCTTGTTTAATATTTATGGAGTGACACACATTTCTATGTTGCCTTAGAGAAATAAAAATTATGTTATTCTGGCCTCATTTTACTGTCTAATTTTGGCAAATGCAAGAAATTGTGAAAATAAATAGAAGGAAGACATAGTGGAAAAGGTAAAAAGATCCTAATAAATAGAGATGGCTACTTCATCATGTAGGAAGCTGGTATATGTGGTTTTTTTTAAAGTCGGTATAAAATGACATTTCTAAACAGACAGTGATGTAGGGAAGAAGTTCTGTTTAGGGGTTTGGACTGCGAGAAGCACCAGTTGAAAGGCAAAGGTAGAAGGTGTGAGAATAAGATTTCCGTTTGATGTTTATTCGGATTGGTTGAGGCTGCTGAGAATTCAATCAGAGGTGTTTGAACGAGACGCAGTGGCTAGTACAGGAGGGAATATTTCACTCTTCATGTTCCCAGGTGGATGAGTTGAGGACCAAAGGGTAGGCAAGCTGCAAAGTAAGCTAACTGAATCAAACATGAATTGTGTCAAAGTTCCCAGAAGTGCACAGTTCAGTGCATGAACACAATACATTCAGCTGCAAAATTTATATGTGTATAAGAACATCAGCTAAATCTCCAGCCCAAGAAAACCCAACAAAAAATCTTGGCAATCAAGGGCAGGAAGATGATGATATTGGTGCAACATGATAATACGTTATTTTTTTAGACATGGCTGCAGTAATGCATCATGTCACCTTGTTGCAGTATCAAGCCTGTAATGGTACTTTCTCACTCCTTTTGATGCACACAGTGCTACTGTGGGTCTTCAGCTTTGAGACGTGGAACACTAATGTGTCTGAGTCTTCCTTTTGTCCTTTTCTGGACTCATTTGTAAAAATTGCCATTTCAGCCAAATACTACTGTTCTAGTGTGGTGTTTCATTGATACTACATCGATATATCAGAAATTTTACTCCTATTTTTTCAAATGTTCAATGAAAGATTGATTCAACTTTTTAGTCCTACAGACTGAAGAGTTGTTCAGTGCTCTTCAAAATGCTAGGCTGATAGTCTACTAGAATACCTCAACACAGAAGCACAGAATCAATTATTCATACTTCTTGTTTAAAGGAAGTGTTATTAAGGATTATTTTTTTCCCTTCAACAGCAAGAGGTATAAGCTTTTCCTAGAAAGTCTAAATATCTAATTATAATAATCAGACATAAGTCTCCACAATGACTGAAGTATAAAATTTTTGTATGTTGTACAACTGAAATTTAAAGGGGATGAAATTGTGGCATAAAAGCTGACTGATTTTATGATTTTTGTGTGACCTTTAGCGAAATAATACTTTGTATCTACGAAGTGGTCAGTTCTGCACAAGTACAATTAGTTATGTTTCAGGTTTTCTGCTTAGCTGAATCATAATAAAAGTATTCAAACTGGTGGGGGTTTTTGTTTTTGTGGTTTTTTACTATATGAATGAAGCACATAAGATGCAGTGGCTGTAATTCCAGTTATTAAGCCTGTTCCTTTATTAATGGTAATCATTAGGTGGTTGTTAATCTGGCTAAAGGACACACACACAAAAATGGTTTTGTGATAAGAAAGCTTTGTCTCAAATAAGGAACACTGGATGTAGTGCTCTGCACAGTACATCTCACAGAAGCTCTTAGGATCTGTTTACCTGGTTGAAATTCAAATTGTTTTATTATGGTGTCAATTCTTTGGTTTTGGCAGCACTTCTAAAGTGTCTATACACAAAAGGACTACCACAGTGAATGAATGCTAGTGTTGACACCACCTAACAAGCAGGGATTATGTGTTTACAGAAGAAGTAATATGATAGGTCAAGTATAAGAGGCACTTCTCAAGAGCACTTCACCACATAATGAGTGACTGACTAGAAAGTGCGGAGCTGCCACTCTTTGGCTTCGTTTCGGTGTTGATGCCTGCCTCTCTCCTCCAAAGCCCTCTTGATCATGTTCAGCTGCTCTGTTCTCATGTGGTGAATAATAGTAGAGTAAAGCTGCTTTTCTGTCTCATTTTTCTTGCTAATTTACACATTCAAGCCATTTTTTGTTTGCTATCCTTATTTGCTATTCCCTTTTGTCAAGGCACTGTTCTCTTTTTTGCCTCAGGCCTAGGAACTAATTTGAGCTTCTATAATTACTTCATGTTTTACACCTGTCTGCATATCATGCACCCCTTGTCTCCATGCTTAAGCTGTATATTTCCTTGGAAGGAGGAAAAAAAAAAGAAAGAAAGGCTAGTTTTCATACACAAGGAATCCCCAAGTTTCTCCTCTCAGTCTTCCTACAGGAGAAACACAATTAAACTGTTGAGATGTTCTCAGCAATGCAGCTGACCTTTTGGGTTCATGAAGGACAAATGAATGCTGTCTGTTCAGACAGTTTGTGTTAAGACATTGTTGAGCAAAGAGCCCTGAGCTTTGTTCCTCTTGAATGAAGCAATGGTTGTAGTAATTTTAAAATCATTAAGAGCCTGAATGCACGGTATCATTCTACAGTGTTTGCTCTACAGCTGCTCTTCTGCTTTAATAGCAGCTTATTAAATTTGGGTCAAGCACACTCTGAAGAGTATCACAATGAAGAAACTGTTCAAAAAGTTACCTGTTTAAAAAAAAGGCAATTGATTAGATTTTTAACTTAAGTGACAGCTGCAATTCATTGCCTGTTCTTTGTGGTGTCCTGCAGCCAGAGTGGAAGCCTTTTGTAATTTGGTCTTCATTTTGTAAAAGCTTTCTTGAATAATCCAGAGTTGCTTTCCACTCTGAGACCGCCTCAATCCAATTAGGAGTTTAACAAGGGTCAAATTAAGGAGACTTTACACTTCATGTTTGCATCATTAGCCATAAGACTGTTTTGTGTGTGCACGACCGTGTGTCGAGGGAGGAGGGGAGGCTGCAAGATGGGGCAGACACAAAGCTGTCATCCACCATGTGGTGCATCCCGCCGGTGAATGAAGGCACAGCAGGCTAGGAACAACATTTCCAGTTGTCTTTTGGGGCTGTCGTCATGTGGATTTCAGCTGGTACATAGCTGTTTGGGGTTACAGGTGCTAGCTAGAGCCGAGGAAGAAGAGTGCGTTCTGCGTCTAGTCTTTTCTCTCCTGGTAGTCTATTGTTATTGGACAAATGACTGGGAAGAGATGAAGTTAGAAATCTCTTGAGCATTCATTATTTTTGATGAGATGACAACTACCCCAGTTCCTTGTTCTCACTACTCATGCTGTTTCCTGTTATTTTTTTGAAAACTTTTTTTTTCACATGTTAAGTGTATGATACAGTGTGAACTTTTTTTTTATATCAGTAGTTAGCAGGCTTTCAATAATCAGATGTGTGTATAGAGGACTACAAACATTCTATTGCATTTTCTACAATAACGAGTAATCTAAAAATGGTGTCATTTTACTTATGCAATTTTTAACTAGGATTACGTTTTCCTAATGCATTATTTATAAAAATTGTCAAAAATTAAAGGGAAAGCCATAAGACACTCTTTTCTATACAAGATTGTTCTTAATGACAAGAAAAATTCTCCTGCTAATCAGTGTTTAGACGTGCGGGATATTGCTGACGAACTGTTGCAGTGTCTCTTTAGCAAATGCTTTGTGCTGCTACATACAAAGTAACGATTTATCTAAAAATAACACTTTCATTGTTCCTCCCCCCTAAACCCATTAATAGATACTTTAGTATCATGAGAGTTTTCATAGTTTAATCCCTTTTCAAAAGCTTTTCAGAATAAAAGCTCTAAATGGTCCTCAGTATTAATTTGATGTGACTTCTGTACAATATGGTTTGAAACTCTCAGAAGCACATTTTTACAGCTTACCCCCTTTCACTAGATCAGTGTGTGGAAAATACAGCTAAATGTTTCATGGAATCTGTGCTGTAAGCCTTTTTTGTTGTCTTCCAGATGCTATAGCCTTCTAGTGATTTTTATTTTGTACCATCATTATTAGATAATACTTAAGCCAGATCAAAAACTCTTCATAGATTGTTGCTCATTGAATTTAAATTTTAGGAAATGCCCCTTAAAAGATAATTTTAAAAAAAAATTTTTGACCTAGCTCATGAATCTCATTTGTTGAGCATTTACCTTCAACAGTAAACTGTGCATAATAACTGGTGATTGCATTTAATGTAGTCTGCTTTTGTAGTCAATCAGATCTTTGCTTACATTTAGACAGGAATAGCTGGATATAAGGTTTTGGACACCCATAAATAATTATATTTTTTTAAATGCTGAGCTCCCAGTGAAATAATAATATGATGTGTCTGATGAAAGTAACAAGAAATAATTTAAAACTTTTTATGTCAACCTCTTTATCAAAATGGGAATGTATTTGCTGTTTGCATTGCGATGTGCACAGTGACTGGTGAAATAAAAATCTTGGCTATCCAATTTTTTTTACAGTGTATGCATCCTGTGGTGATTTTGTTTCCTCAAAACCACTGCCTGATTTTGGAGTAAGAGGGTTCAAATAATACCAAATAGTGTGTGGGCATGTCTTTTTTTTGGTTTTGTTTTTTTCCTTTGTTACCCCAACTTTTAAGGCTTTTGCATCAATTAGTATCATGGATTAAGTCAATGTGAATTGTATGATAAAAGCTTGTTTGGAGGTATTTGGGCTGTTCTGAGCTCTAGATAGACAAGAGGATCAGGATAACATGAGATTCCAAATGCCACAGATTTTGCTTTTTTATTACTCAGTTTTTTTAGTTCAAGGAGAACCCAGTCACTTGAATATAGAAACATTTATTCCAAGTACTGCATGCCATGCCTGAGTAAAATAGGGTGTCAAAAGTTATTTTAATATTAAAGAATGCTTCCATCACTGATTTGTATTATGATGTCTTTCTGACTGACCATTATGTCAATCTGTTCGACACATACCAGTTTATTGTTTTCTTAACCTGGTTATCTTCAGAATGGTACTTAATTTTACATTTTCAGCATCCTGCCTGAAAAGATGCCCTTTACAAAATTTTAAGAAACTCAAATGAAGAATAGTGGTGGTTATGAAATAATTACGCTAATATGAAATCTATTTTATAATCTGATATTTTGTGCTTGACAGGCTGAACAGTATTCATTCTTCAAAATGAAACTAATGAACACCTTCTGCTGACTAAAAGTCCTATTTGGCTTCCCGGTAGATCCTTTTATTATAGTTTGTCTTATATGCTTTGGAGCATAAGTGGTCTGCAGGGAAAAGGAAAAGATTTCAAAGCTTCAATGACAGAACTCACAGGTTGAAGGAAAAGTGGGTTTGTGATTGGTGAACATTACAGTCATTAGTTTTTATTTATCTTCCAGAAAACACAATGATAGGAAAAAAAAATTAATTTCATTACTTCAGTAGGGCGTTTTACAAATGTGCATATGGACATTTGTATGTAAAGTAGGTACAGCTTTTAAGCTCTTGAAAAGTTAGCAGAGAAGGCCTTAATATCACAAATCTTCTACCCTCTCTACCAGGATTTATGTAGCTGTAAGGGAAAAGACAACAGCATGATTTATGCAACCATGTAAGTTTCTAGGAGATCACGGAGTCACCATTTCATGCCAGCGTCACAGAGATCTGAAGGTGTGAATGGTAATCAGGCTATTCAAGCAAAGCCTAAAAATTTCTGTCAGCTACAAAGGTTGGAATTTTAGATAAACAGGTTTAGAACTTACATAAAGTCAAGAATTAAATATTTCTTCCTTTACCATAAGTCTGTATTCCATAAATTCTAAAAAGCAACAAAGCTTTAAGGGCTGCTAATCTAAACTTTGAGATTTCCTGTATTGGTGTGTACATTTTAACTGCTATTTAGTGTTATACAAATGCTTTTCTCATTTTAAAAATTATATTTTTGACTGTTTCTCAGTTGGTGCAAAACATAATGTCTATCATATATGTCTATCTATATTGAAATATGAAGTTATTTTTCTTGTAACAAACTCACCGAATACCTTGTTTGTTTTGTTTTTCCTTCTTACTTCTAATGTACAAAGCCAGTTACTGAACCTAGTTTTACTGTAAAAGTAGCTTCATTATAAAACTGATTACATAGTTATCCAGAGGGGTGTCAGAAGCCAGCTTTATTCCTTTTAGAACGGCTATCTACACTTTTTGTGTATAATGAATTTAGTTCCATTGAAAGGTGCTGGATTGACAGCCCTGAAGACCAAAGTCCTTTATTTATGCATGAGCAGCAACAGTTCTGCCTTTCCCACACTGCCCTCCTGATATGCTTCACCCATGACCTGAAGGATCCCCGTTAAGGGTGACAGCTTAGTAGACTTCATACCCATTCACTCTCCAGTCCTCTGCTGAGAGTGCCAACAAGAATGCCAGGGTGTGGTGCCTTTTTGCTGTGAGCATTGGATAATTGCCTTTCAGGTTGCAGTGGACATTTCATTTTCCGTAGATTGTTGAAGAGCAGTCTGAGGGTGATAACTTTCAGGCTCTTTGAGGTGATGGCAAAGCAGAGGTCTTAAGGTAATTACAGGCAAGACCAGGATTTGGTTCAACTATTGTATGTAGTCCAGTAAATTAGAGCTAAGGTCTCTAGTCCATTACCAATTTCCTGATTGAGCTAGTCCTCTAGGACTTTTACAGCACTACTAATGTTTTTCAGACCCTCTTTTTACTCACTGAAAAGAAAGAATGCTTTCTGGAAGCACAGGTCACAAATAGCCCAATTTTCTTCTGGCTTACAAATGCAAAGCATAACTAATTTGATAGTGGACTGTACGAAGTTTAATTTGACTCAAAGGCCTTATGGTTTAAATGAGTATATTTCTGATCTCATTTATGGTAAACTAATTTTAAATTCCATTTGAGTTACGCTAGATACACATGTGGGACTAAGCATAGGATTTGATTCCCTGTGTATCTTATGTACTGGATGTGAGTCATTAGTCCTTTTGACACACAGGATACAAATGTACATGCAGAATTATTATGATAAGATGGTCTAGTGCTAACAGAAACTCTTAACTTTTTTCCCTGTAATAAACATATCTCTGATGTTTGGCATCAGCGATACATTCATGTTGGAAATATGTGCATGTGAGCTGCAATTCAGTTGCCCACTGTCACATGTATTTTGAGAGAAAGGTACTAGGAGTGTGATTTTATATTGCTAGTTATTCCAGAAAGTAACACATACATGTGTTTAAATTTAGAAAAAAAGGCATTAGAAAAAGAGGGAAAAGAGTAAATGTTGACTTCTGCTAAATGTGCATATTTTCAGTATTCTGTGGAGTATTGGAATATTCCAAACTCTAAATAAGAATACATGAGTTTGTGCATATGAAGATCTCCACATGTGAATTAATTTTAGAGTCCTTAATGGATAATTTAAATGTTTGCATAAGATAATTCAGTTATACATATATATGTACATTAAAGCCATTAAATGAAAACCATGATTCTGTATTTCAGAGTATGAGAACCTACCTTGTGCGTACACAGCTACATGCAAAGCCCTTGTCATGTTGCTAAAGGTTATCCATGGCTCTTGGGGGGAGAAAAAGCTTCAATTTCAGGCTGTTTAATACATATTCGTCAAAATTATTGTGTTCTTAACAACCTCTATTTAAAAAAAAGCCAAAGTTTAAAATGAAATTATTTTAAAATCATTTAATTCGAGTTTGGAAAATATTTTTCATTCACCTAAAATAATTTAGAACAACAGCCAATCTATTTCTGAAAAAGTTATTCAGCTAGAAAAAAAGTAGATGAAAAAAACAGTCTCAAAGTAATTACCTCAAGGGTTGTAAGCTCCTGAAAAACACATTTAATTTGAGTGCATCACTTAATAAAGTTGTTTATAATACTGAATTATTTGTTTAAAAGTGTATAATGGTAAAATACTAATGAAATCACATGCAGGTCTTGTAGTCACCATAAGTTATTTTTCTCTCCCTTGTGCTCATTGATAAAAAACTGGGCAGACATCTAGAAAAAAAAAATTAAAAAATATTCTCCTCAATTTCTGGACTCTGCATTGCAGGAAGGCAATAAATGAGAAAAAAAGTAGATTTTAATTTTATATCAAAGAAACCCTTGAGGTGGAAAGTTAGGGAAAACTGCATTGGTTTGTAGCACACAAAATGTCGCTTGAATTTTGCTGCTCAGTAGTTTGATATACTCATTTGCTGATGCGAAATGACGAGGGCTTAGAAAGCAGGGTTTTGTTTTTTAGCTGTCTGCAGACCTAGTGGGGCCTTACAGAACCCAGTCAGCAGGTCATTAGCTCTGGAGAAAACAGCTTGCATTAATATGCTCTAATCCGGTATAATTAGTCAAATTACTGCACGCCGACCGGCTTGTCATGTGTTGTCAGATTTGGCATGCAGGCAGGATCGCCAGGGTCCCTCTGGAATGCCACCCTGGATCAGGGAGAAGGGCTCGTTTGTAGTAGTGGATTTCTTGATGAGGAAAGCAAATGGAATCAGCAGCCATAGCCTCATAGAAAAGAAAAGAAAGGGAAAAAATCCCCCAACAACCAAAAAACCTGATCTGTTATTATTTTGTTGAGAAATAGGGAATTCATGTCATGGAAACCATTCATGGTTGATACCCACTGTTAGAAATAGGAGCTGTTCAGTTGCCTCTTATAACTTCCATGTATCTAACGAAACTGGAGATCCGCTGTACTATATAAGATTAGCATTCATAAAAAGATTTAAAATAAATAATTACAAGAGGATCAGCTACAAATTACCTACCACACTGTGACACAGATTATTGAACTACCAGCATGTGTGGGTGCTAGTGTGTATATGTGTGTGCTCGTGCGTGTGCATGTGCCCCTTTTTCCAGTAGGGGAGGAGGTTATTAAACTATAAAAGGGCCATATTAGCATAAATTTACAAGAGCTCTTGTTCTGGCGGCATGATAAAAACCTGTGTTACCTTTGCATTAACACTGAATTGCTTGTTGTGCTTTTGGCAATGACAGATAAGTCAGTGTAATTCCCCATCGCAACGGAAATGATGCTCCAGATTCCAAACGCATCCTGAAGATGTCACTGACAATAATCTTCAAAGAACGGCCAGTGAAAGTGGGCTGTATGTTTGCAGGATGATATACTGCAAATGACAGGAAGAATTATGTGAGTGAAGACGAATCTGTAACATATTATTAAGCAATTTCACGAGAATAACAGGGATAAAAGGATAATGGATGAGGGTGTCATTATTACCTTCATGTAGAGGGAAAGCAAAAGCAAAGGTAGAGAGACAAGATTAATTGAGGAAGGGTGAAGCATTCATTGCTCATCAGCTCTTTTGTACTCTCTGCTCCTGAAATTCCAGGCAAAAAAAAAAAAAAAAAAAAAAAAAAAAAAAAAATTGCTCAGGGCTGCATTTTAATGCAGCTGGCAAGACAGAGCTGAAAACTGACAGGGCACTTTTTAGTCACCTCCCTGCTTCCATAAACACACAATGGCTATTACTCCTGGAGTCTTCCTGTGATCAGAGCAGTAAACTGGTGGGATGTTCTCTTTTTTTATCACAGCTACTGTTTTTAATTGTGCTTCCGAGCTCAGCAGTTTTATCTGTCGGTGGTGTGGAACTGAACGGGTCGTTCCCTACACATTATTTGCATTGCACAGTTGCAAATGGAAGCAGACTGTACATAATAGATGTCAGCAGAGGGGCTTCTTCTGAGCACAAAGGCGAGCTGGGGTGTCCTGTGACATTAGTGACAACATAAAATTATGTCAAGGCATCGAGGTTTTACAGGTTTTAATATACAAGATGAAGAAACAGGAAGTCATTTGGCAATTGTGCAGTCCAACCCTGCGGTGTTAACTCAAGTGTAATTCCCGTTGAAGTCAAGTTTTGCTTACTCAGAGAGTTATCACTGGGTCAATAATTTCAATTACCACCCTTATTTTCTATACATTCTCCATGTAGCAACTGATTTTAGCAGCAGAACATAGCTGATTTGGTAGCAGCAGAGTAGAGTTTTTAAAATATGCCATTTGCTTTTCAAAATCTTGGTACAAACTACAGTTTTAAAAGTTATTATAATACTGTATAGATATAGAATATTTTACCTATTAATGACATTATCTCTGTGTACATTTTAATTTAAAAAAGGAATGTCAGGGACCTGAACAATTTAGAGTATATCCCTATTTATATTCAGATTGTAGATTCTGGGGTTTAAGCCTTTGAAGATCAAAGTATTCAGCCTCCTTGATTTTCTTTTCTGTGTTTATTTAATAATAATGGTTTATTGAAATAAACAGTTGTTATTTGTTTTATTTTTCTTAACTGATTAAAATTATTTCATATTTTTGACACCAAAAGAAAAGGAAATAAATTAATTTCTCTTCTGCTGTCTGTTGGGAAAAAAGAAAAGAGTTCTTTTAGGGACTTTTTTACTGTAAGGGAGACAGAGGAAAACCTCCAGTTTGATAAGAAAGAAAAAAAGATGGTGGGGGGGGAAATATGCCTCGATTGATTGCTGTTTCTAGAAATAAAAATTTGGTTTGATTTCATAAAGTTTTGTGTTTCTTAAACTGAACTATTCCCGTATGGCAAAGGGCATGTACAGGATTTCAAATAGAACAGCTAAGGTCAACAGCACAGGCCTACTCACTGGCAGAGTCTGGAACTGAGACACTGCAAGAGAAGGATTTTTTCTGCTACCTCTTGCGTAATGGGTTAGGTTGGGAGGGGACTGCACTGTACTGTAGTAGATTTATCTATCATTGATAAATATGTATGTGAAAAGCGTAGATAGCGGTTTTGTTCAGAGTTATGCTTTGATATATTAGCACAAATATATGAGAAGGTTGTTGCAGCAGTGTGATGTTGTGCTGCCCAGGAATTAAATGATGCTGTGAGGAGCCTCACAGGACTACAGGACTATTCTGGTTCATTAAAAAGATTTTTTCAGTGATGTACAGGATCTCAAGCATAGACCTAGCGCAATATCTATTGCAATAACCTGCTTGAACAATGTAACTTGGAAACTGGGTCATTCCACATGCAGAACACAATTTTGTGCTTGATAGGTTGGATCATGTTCCTTTTTGTGGATTTTACTTGGTCCTAGTGTATAGTACAGTTGCTATATAGAACAGTCTAAAATCACTGCCATTATCAATAAATAATTATCAATAGATAATCAGTGATCAGATAACCCTTGTGAATTTTCCTAGGTGTGTTCAATGGAGTTGTTGCTAATGCAAATTCAGGCTGCATAATATATCCAACTGGAGATATTAATTTCAGTCTTGTATCTTATATTTTAAATTTAAATTTAAAAAGGCATTGGCATATTGTAATTAGACCACAGTGGTAGTGGCTAGACAGCTGAGTATCAGTGAAGTCTTTTCCCAAAGCACATAGTAAACTTTTGGCTCTATAGAAGGATGCGAAGATTCTGCTCCTAACACCCACCTCTCTTGTCCTGAGGAAGAGAATTCAATTGGTCCATGGCCCTACTTTTCACCTAACTTGGCCTATTCTGTTCCAGTATTCAGCAGTGTAATGTCTTGCAATAAACTGCAAAACTGACCAAGAATCGTGGAGAAAGTGGGAATTTGATTGTGTCCTCTTGTCCCATCACTGCTCGGTGTAATGTTTGTTTGACTTTATTGAGCCTGTGTGTTATAAGGGAGAAGGTGGTAGAGAGAGAAAGCATTTGGCCTCCAGAGATTTTAATGACTGGCAATGCGCAAAATGCCACAGCAGAATTTTTCATGACTCTGTGTTTAAATTTACCATGGAGAAATGTATTTAGCTTTGCAGGCAAAATGCAAACAAAACCAAATCTGCCTTTTTTTTTTTTCTCTACTGTTTCACCTGCCAGTCTATTGAAAGCTCTGTACACCTCAATTTTACCATGTCAACATGTGGCATATGCCTCAGGTGGCTTACAGTCACTGGGGACTTTATGCAATGAGGAAAGAATCCAGCTTGACAATGAGATTCTTAGATAAGTTTGCTTGACTCATCATTATGAAAGAAATCTCATTCTTTTATGCACAAATCGTTCATACATGGGCTGAAATAAGCAAGGTGGAAGCCATGGACTCAGTAGAACTGTCTTTATAAAAAGTTTTGGACAAGTATCTGGTGTGTTCATACTAAACTGAAGATTAATTGCCCAGGGAATTCCCTTGTGCACGGAACCAGAGGGATGTCCTGACAAGACATAGTGATGCCTTCATTGTATGGCATCAACACTTTTCAGAAATACACCTTTCTCTTTATTTACAGAGTGCAGCAAAAGATCAGGATATTATGGTTGTCTTTAGTCTCTCCAATACCCCATCTCTTTCTTTTATTGCTTAATCATTTGAAGAGAGGGATTTGTTCACTTTCTCTCTCCCTGTTTCATTGTGTTTAGTGCTGCTCCCCCCACTTTTTAATTATGTTTCTCCAATCAGAGTCCCATTTAATCCAAAGCTGCTGAAATCAGTGGAAGGATGTAGAACAATTTCAGTGGGTTTTGGATAAGACACAGTCCTTCTAAAATCAAGCAGCTCTGCAATTCTCATCAAATCTTTTGCAGTTCAATGTCCATGAAAACCCTTGGATGTTAGTGGATTCTGGAGGCATGAATGTACTACTATCCTTGAACAGGGTCATTTATCATTGAAGAAAATTCAGAGAGTTAAAGAATACAAGTTCCATCTAACTTGAATTGTGATACTATTATGGTATTGTTTGTTCTATCAGGAGTTTTATTTGAAGTATTTGTTGAGATATATAATGTTTCAGTTCGATATTTTAATTTCCCACTCCTTGCCCTCTAGTGGACAAACGAGATCATAATTGTCAGATCCCGACACGTCTGGGGCAGTAATTGCCCATAAGCAGGTTTTCCTTCTTTACAAAGAGTGATGTTTTCAAGTAAAATATATCTTGGATTGTTTTACTCTCCGGTTGGGATCTATTTAGTTTGTCTGTACTGAGGAGGGAAAATGTTACTTCCTGGTGTTATTCGCTATATGCGTCTACAAAATTGGAAGGTTTTTAGGAGTATTTTGCTCAGTCTCATAAATAACAATCTCAGCAGGGTCAGACAGACTCTTCCCATATTGTAAATTTTTAACAATAAGTTTGAAAAATCATTTTTGTTGATTCATTCCACAATAAAATGGCAAAAAGTATTTGAAGTATTTGGGTTTTTATGGAACTAGTTGACATTGTCCATTGTGAAAAATTTATGATTTTTCATAAATATTAAAAATACCCAAAGTTTTCCTGCTGGCGGTGAAAACTGTTCCAATAACAACCAATTGATTTTTAAAAAGCTCTTCTAAGAATAATGCTCTCACTAATTTTTTTTTTTTAAAGTACAGCTTGACTACCTTATTCTCCTTGGCAAACATGCTATGGTGTAATGATGTGGGGGACACATGTCTATGTTTTACAGTTGGAAGGTTGAAATGGCCAAAGGGAAGGTAACTGTTTTCATTCACCGAGGTATTTCACAAGTTATTGTGGCCTTGTTTTGTTTATGTTTCACAGTCTTTTAAATGAATCATACCATGGGCACTTATGGATAATTGGTTAATACCGAGCAGGAGAAATGCATGTATCTGTTTCTCCTCCTAAAGCAAAAAGGTGTTTCTTCTCAGCAGTTCCTTATACATAGGGGAAATTTTCTTTCATTGGACAAGCAAGTAAGGGCACTCTATATGTTCCTGATAGCAAGCACCTGCGTGTCAAAACAAGTTTAGACTTTCTGAAGTACTTCCAGATTCTACTTCAAACTTCCAAAGGTAACAGCTGTTAAAAGCACTCAGCATTTTTGAAAACAAATCAAAAAGCACCATTAATGTTTATAATGGCTGATGTGTCTTATTTAGATACTGCTTCTGGAATGACAATATAAAAAAAATTCTCATGTATTTTCTGTAGAGTTAAATTTTTAAATTATTCCTAGTAATTTGTATAAAATTGATTGCTCTGTCAGCAGTGCTGGCACAGCTCATTCAATTAATTTGGTGGGATGGCATAAAAATAAATGTAGGAAAAAATTCCCTCCGGTTCAGGCTTCCTCTCCCTAATTCTGCTATATCTTCATTTTTCCTAATGATTTTTGGTAGAAGAGGAAGGTAAGCGATTGTGGTAATTTTGCATTGCTCTACATTTTGGAAATGTGTCCTCAGCCTTGTCTTAGCTTCCTGCCCTATCTTCAAAGGAGACATACATATTTTAGCTAACATTTTAGAGTACAAAATGGAAAAATTGCAAATACACAGATGAAATAATGCTTTTTCAAGGGGATTATATGATTTTGGCATGTACAAAAATGTTCTGGTACTACTGCATTCAAAGAGGATGTATAGATTTAAATTACTTTTGTGTGCTTGACAGAGATAGCTAAAAGTGAATATAACATTATCATAAGATATGGTGATTAACATTAAATTTGGATAGGAGAATGTTGGATGCTTATAATGATAGGAAAAAGGTTAATATTTTAAAGTGAGGCTAAAGGTTGACAGGAGAAAAATTGAGTTAGTTTGCGAAAAAGAAATTTGTTTCTTTAAGTGAAAATTGGGGTCAAGAGGCCAGCACTCTCTGCTTCAACATGAATGAAATAAATTAAATAATACCACCATAAAGCAGCAGTCTATAAGCTAATGATAAAATGGCACATGGTGGTTTTGAGAAAGATACTGTCTAGGAGAAAAAAATCTGTAGGAATGCTCTTTCAAATCAGTGGGTTTGCTTTGTTTATTTATTTCCATTGTTTTAAAATAGAACATCTCTTTTTTCAGTTGGAGCATTTACAATTTATGCAGTGCCTTTAATTATGCTGATTTTCAGAGAAAAGTACAATTTTAATAATTTCATTCTGTCTAGCAGAAATTTCTGGCATTTCATATGGTTGTGCTTTTCTGTAGCACTTCATGGCCCAACTGGTGTGAGAGATTAGATGATATTTCTGCATCTTAAATCAACAGGAGTTGACTGTGTTTCTTTGGTCCCTGTATATGTGAATAAAGCTATAACATCAATCTGTAACTAGTCATATACCAAAATATACCAAATACAGGAGATAGGAAATCTATCAGTGACATTTCCCTTCATGTCAATCTATGCCTTTGATAGGCAGATCTGTGCAGCTAGTGTACTATCATCATGTCCAGAATGGCTTACTTTTCTTTCTCTAATAATAAGCATATTTTTCTCCATTCTCTTTATCAAATTAATAAAAATTAAATTCCTGAAAAAAAAAAAAATCCTGAACATGTTTCTTATTTCCTGGTCTCTAAAAGATTTTTGCAGTCTAGGTGGCTTATGTATCAAAATACTAACAGTTTTCCTGGCAGCACTTACTGTCCCACTTTTCAGATTTTTAAGATGGATAGGGGATTTTAGGTTCAATTATATTTACATTTATACCTATGTTCCTTGCAGAAGTGTATTTATATCTAAACTGGTCACAGGAGATATTTCCATTTGTGTGTATGCAGCAACCCTCTTCTGTTTGACTTTTTTCTCTCAAGTCTACAGATAGACTATGAATAACAGTCAGCTCTGCTAGGTATCCTCCTGCATGAGTTTGCAGATTGAGTCCCTAATGGGGTGTTTTAGGCTTTGCTGGAAGGCTGAGAGTCACCACTTTTCTCTGGCATTGTCAGTGACATCTGCATCTGGCATCAACTTCCTTTTTTCTTTTTATCAGCTTTAGCTGTAGTATGTAAATTGTGGAAGAAATGACTCCTTCTCTCTTTCCAGGAAAGTAAGATGATGCCTAGTTGAATATCTCAAAATGAGGAAAAAAAGTCTTATTAGTCTTCAGGTTAAAAAAAGTTAATGAATCTTGCTGATTTGGCCATCTCATTCATACAGAAACATCAGGGTGGCTGTGGCTTTAGTCAGCATATACTTGGCAGCTGATTCTAAATATTACCCTTCCGTCTGGGGTTATAGTTTGTCTTAAAAGAGTTATGTATGAATTTTCTCTAAATTGTAGCAGAGGGTCATGAATTAGTGTCTAAATGTAGGCTTGACAAGATTATTACAGTCTGTATTTCATGCCAGAAACAAAGATGAATAGAGATAGCAAGCTTTTAAACAGACTTTCTGACATCTCTAATGTCAGCAGAGAGTGAATGAATGGCAGGATGTAATAACAAATCATCATTTTTTATTATTTTATAGGGATTAAATGGACCTATGCTCATTCATAATTTCTTCCTAAAATAATTACTAAGTACTACATGAATAACTCATTTTCCTTTCCAGTTCACTTTCAAATAATACAAATTGTTTGCTAAGATATACATACACTAAGATACATACACCAAAAGATAAATATACTATGATATACATTTAGGAGTAGATAGGATACATGTAGTTAACACTTCACATTTTCATTTTAGCTGGATGTTTATTTTTGAAGCAAATTTGTGTCTAGACCTAATAATTTGTTTTAATGGCTTTTGGGGGAACTGCATTTTCAAGTTATTTAAATAATAATTTTCAGCCTCTCTTTCTGTGGATTTAGTGATTATTAGATTTCTGGAGCAGAGATCTATGTTAGCAATTTTTGATTATTAAATTTCTGGAGCTGAAGTCTTTGTTGGCAATTTTTGAATGAGAAAGACAGGATGCCTACCAGTACACTACTGCCTGTTCATTATAGCCTTTTGAAGATACATGTTCAAGGTTTTCCTTTTTGTTTATTCACAGTCTATTTGCAAAGAGGAAAGAACCAAGTATGTTGAAGCCAAGGGCCCTAATACTTTTGTTTAAATTTTTATTCTTATGTATGAATATTCATTCCCATTTCAGGAAGGCAAACAGTCTTACCAATTGTACTTTGGCAATTTTTGCCCAAATGAGAATACAGACTGTAGTGTGATGTCTATGAAGAGATACAAAGTTCAATGAGCCCAGTTGTTTTGAAATAATAAAAACACATACCATAATTCACACATTTTCATAAATATAGCTCTGCCAATGGTTGCAGATAGATTTATGTTTATATATATGTTGGAAAAGAGTGTGTATGCGTAGTTAATAAATGTAGCAAAAACATATCCAGGTGCCACAAATACCGTCTCATTTTCACTTTGTTTTGTAACTGCTGGCATTAATGTCTGTGTTGGTCTTATTTGTGTTAAAAGAAAGACAGAAACAGTTCCACTAAAGGAAACCAGCAAGCAGTGCTAGCAGCTTTAAAAAGTGTTCCCTGTGCCCACTACCCTTCCCCATGCCAAAAAAGGTTTGTAATTGAAACAAAAAGCATTGTTTCAATCCTATTTTTTTTAAATTTTTTTTTCCTTTTTCCTTGAGCCCATCCTGTCAGTCTGCAAGCGTGAAAGTTATTTTCTGGTGGCGTGATTAGATTGGGGCTGAACTCTCCAGCTGGCAGGCCTGTCTGTGACTGGCGGCGGCCTGTCCCCAGTGCTTGTCATCTCCTGACATGCCTGACAGGATGGGGACAGCAGCCCCAGACAGGTTCATTAGACGGTGTTTTCTACAGCTGGGCTAAAAATAAAAAAAATATAATAATAAAGTGGGGAAAAAAAATAAAAAGGCCATGCTTTGTCAAGGCCCAAGCTGTGGGGGTCCTTCTTGTTGGTTTAAACCAAGGCCTTGTTTTGACAAATTCTGATCTGTGCGGTTTTTAGATTTTCTGACACATTTTTGTTTTCTTCCCCTTTGGCCTGCGCTCTTTGCACTCTGCCTTGTTGCTGCTTCAAAATCCTAACGCTGCCTTCCCGGGAGAGCAGGGAGAATGCTTGTGGAGGGCTTGGAAGAAAAATAGAGCACTACAGTGAAACAGCAATAAGTGTTCATTTCCATGGTGATCAGCCCAATGGCACAAAAAACAACCTTGGGACTCTCAATAAGCCAATTACAAGAAAGGTTAAGGGGTTTATAGTGCCAGAAACATGCCATCTACATGAGAAAATAGTATCATTACCAGCAATCTATGCTGTTAAATACATTGCTGTCTGGTGCTGCCAGAAACATAAGCTGTTTATGTTATTTTGGGAGTTTCGGAAACTGCCAGAGTTTTCCGATGGTATTGTCAGGCTTTGGTGCAGTACATCAAAAATCTACATGGTTAGCTTATAAAACAGTTAAAACCAGTAATAAAATGATTTGAAAGCATTACACGTATTGGATGCCACAGTGTTAACCAGATGGGTTGACTATGAATTTCCTACAGATTTGTATCCAATTTTCACTTTAGATTTTTATCATAAAGACAAAGGATTTATTCACCATGTATAATTAAAGAATCTTCTATAAAATTTTTGAATATAAAAAGATATTACCTTATTTTTTTTTCTATTTCAATTATAAAATGCAATTTGATGCCTTTAATTTATGAACTGGTGACTGTAGATTGACTCCAGGGTTATCTGCTGTTTTTCTTAGGGAATGTTACTTAATTCTGGATATTTTAGGTAGCTACAACATGCTGGAATGTAAAACACTATTAGCTACTGGGGGAAAAAAGGAAAATATTTATTATTTTGCTTACTTTGCCTTTCTCCTTAGGAGTGAGGAGAATATTACAGTCTTTCATGTTTTCTGCATTTAGCTGCTTGCAGTGTGAGCACTGCGGCTGCAAACCAAGCCCTTCATTCACAGAAATCCTACCACTTACCTTTCCTTTGTATTGTTAGTTACTGCTGCTTTAGTTCATGGTCTCTATGACAACTGTTTAAATTGGGATGGGCAACTGTCATCTGGAGTATTACTGAAAGAAAAGTGTTAGTGAGCACACAGTTCCATAGATAGAGCATTTCAATATAATCCAATTTTAATTGAGCTCCAGAGACTTTGATGTGCTGCCGAAGGTTGGGAGAGAGCTATTCCAGGGAGAAATTAAAGCAGCCCAGCAAGGCTTCACTACTTCAGACTGTCACCATTTTAAATAAGCATTAGCATCAGACTTAACCTTCCCCTATGAAAGATCTCACTTTTCTCCCCCTAGGTTTTTTTTTTTTTTTCAGTATGTATAAAGGCAAAGACACTTTCATCTTTTTATATACATTTCTATATTCCCTTGATTAAGTTTGAAAAGCATGTACTGGACCTGAGATGCATCTGAGGCTGTCTATTGGGCCTTGTATTACAGTTCATGGAAAGAAGAAGAAGCAGAATGAGGATTATTTTGCAACAGTCAAATGGCATGTGTTGGATTTTCTCTCTAAGACTGCTCTAAAAGTAACCCATCATTATACTACAGAGTTGAGTGGGGACTTATTTTAGCTTGGTTTCATCATTAATTCCCTTGAATGTAAATAAAGAAGGGAAAATACTTCACTGTAGATCCTCTGACTGAAAAAATGAGGTTCTTTCTATAGCTATATGTCCACTGGCTCGTTTTTGTTGTTGTTGTATGGTTTGTTTCATGTGTAACAGGCAAAAACCAGTAGTATAACATTTGGAATAGCAATTTTCAGACTTTGTTTTTGCACAGTGAGGGGATTAGAAGGTGACTGTAAACTTTTGAACTGTTGAATTAAAATGTTTGCTTCATTTGATTACATTGGTATGATCCTTTTGTACAACTTTATTTTCTCTTACAAATGTGTGTACCTTAAAAAAAACTCTAAAAAGAAGGAACTTCATGATAATATGGTAAAGCTGAGGAACACTGTATGTTTTCCAGTATATTAATTTACATTGGACAGCATTTCATGTTCAAGAGCTAAGACACATTTTTACATGACTAATTTTCCTGGCTTTGAATTCACCCTCCCCCACACTCTCTTTTTTTCTTTTCTCTTTATATCTGACTTCCTTGGCTTTCAGTGAAAGTGAAGCAAATTTGTAAGATGCTGAAATCACTGTCTGGATGAACTCAGTACTCTCAACTTCTACTTCAAGCAGTTCCATTTGGGATACTTGGTTGCAAGGAAAAGATGGATCTTGGGAAATTGAGTCTATTAGCAATAGATTGTTACATAGACTGCTTTTGTTCTTTAAAAGGAATGTGATATGCCTCAAATACAGACTTAATGGCAGTAGAAATAGAACCAATCTCTGTACATGCAGTAATCTGTCTGTACAAGTTAGTAGGGTTTATTTTCTTCTAAAATAATTAGCCTGTTCCCAACCAAAAAAAAAAAAAAAAAAAAAAAAAAAAAAGGAAAATCGGAAATTAAG
>VZTI01005702.1:1755136-1805852 GCA_013397865.1 Struthidea cinerea | reverse complement strand
AAAAAAAAAAGAAAGAAAGGTAAGACTGTAGATTAATAGGAGAATTTGAATAGTTGGCTTTTGTAATCTGTTAAAAAAAATGGAAATATCTAATCTCTTTCTAAAGCTTGAGCTGAATCCCATTTTTTAATTTTTTTTAATTAAAGCGAAGTTAAGAAGCAATTAATTGAGGCTGTATGAGAGAATACTTTTTTGACTGGGATTGGCACACTTTTTCGTAGATGCATAGTACCCAGAAGTCCATAAAATTTAAATACCTTCTGTGGCGGAGCAGCTTGTAGTGGATAAAAACTGAGGCACATTCACACAAAGTACCTCTACATGCTGACAGGTGTTGCAGTAATTTCATACTGGGAACCTGGAGTTCACCACAGGAAAGCCTGTGAGTATGCCCAAATTTATGACATGCAGGTTTGCTTTCCAGTTGGCTAGAAACCCAAAGAGGAGGGAACTGTATATCAAATCTGCTTTGCACAGACACTGGAAGACTAAATATGTTCCCCCAAATCCATTTTTAGTAGCTAACTGAGTAGATATTCTTAATATTCTTCAAAGTTTTCATGAGGATTTTTTTGAGTAGGATTAGACCCCCCAAATATTTCAATTATCTATAATTTTGACATTTAAATTGTTGAAATTGAAAAAGGTGATGGTTAGGTATGAGAAAGTAGACATAGAATATACAGAATGCACATGCAAAAAAATGTGTAAATATGACTCCATTCATTGAAAGAAATATAAAAATCATTTGTGGAGTTTATATACACAGCTTACATTTGATACATGTCAATTTTTATAGCTTTTATATTTTGTATGGAGTTATTTACCAGTGCTAAATTATGGTATCTAATAAAAATATGTTCTTTAAAACAAGTATAGAATGTATAGATACTTTTCCTGTAATATTAAAGCAAAATAAGTATATTGAAGTGCCAACTAATTAAATTATTATTGAGTAACAGCAGGCAGTTTGCACATACTCTGAGTTAAAATTCTCAGAAGAAACTTTGCTATTCTTTCCTTGCACAGACTTAGTAATAATAGGTAACATTCCATATATAACACAAAAAACTACAGTAGAATTTTGGTTGCTATTGGAGCTGTGGATTAGGTTTTTCCCAGTGCTATAATTTCTTGTTATCTCCAGCAGTGCAAAAGAAACTCAAGCACATTTTAAGTGGATTAATAAAGAATAATTTGGTATTGCAATACATTATGAAGATGAAGATACTTTGATATATGTTCACCATTATTCACAGGCAGTGTAATTGTACTTTGGGGGCCTTAGAAGTTGATATAACACAGAGTAGTCCTGAAGCTACTCTAAATTTGGACTCCACGCAAACTGATTTCCAGGAGTCACTGGTGCTCCATACCCAACACTTCCAGGCACAGCTGAGTGTCCGGACGCAATCCTGTGCCATGTGCTCTGGGATGACCTTGCTTTAACAGGGAGGTTGGACCAGATGAGCCACTGTGATCCCTTCCAACCTGACTGATTCTGTGATTCTTTGAGCTGTAGAATTTTGAATTTCTTGAGGATTTTGCTTGGCTGTTACAAGCTGTATTGCAGAAATTTTGGGGATGGTGAGGATGTTGTAGATGTAGCAGATATATATTAATTAATAAATTAATATATTTACTTTTTAGTATAAAAATTAATTTTTAATCTATTGCTAAAATTTCAGGAGTAGAATGTGCTCTGATTATATTCTTAAATATTGGGATTAATGAAACAGCTTTTATATATGAAGTTGTAAACGAAGTATTACTGGTTTTTGATCAATCTTATATAGGAAGAGATATTAGGAACATAAAAAAATTAAGCCTGGTAGTAGAAAAAAATTGAATTCTATTGACTTTTATAGATCTTAAATCATGTGCGTTCTGCACTGAATAAATCAGATGTAAAACTGTTAAAACCCAAGATGCTTCCACATATCTCCTGTAGGACATGAAGTTCACATCTATAAAAAGAGGGACAAACAACTATTGTTCTACTTTCATTTGGTAGGAAATGGGTAATGTTTAACAAAACCCAATATTTGCACTTTTTCTAAGACCAGTTATAATGCCTTCGGTTATTAGAATGTTAAGAATTTGTGATATGGTACATTTGAGTATTTATGCATTTTTTTATTGCATTGCCCTTTTCAATAAATATATGCCAGTTCTGGGAAAAAAAACCCAACAAAACCAAACACCCAGAGAATTTTATGATGTCTTTATTCTTGGAAAAGAACACATCACATACTTAGGGATACCATATATTCTTTATTCTTCAAACCATTTCTATGGTTTTTTGCTTCTGCTGCAACTTTTGTCAGCTAAAACTCTCACAAATTTTGTGAAACACACCTATAATACAGGTTTAATAAGCTGCATTTTTTGTCAAAGAACTATTTATTGAATAAATATCCTGCTTTGGTTTCAATTTACAAGCATTCTTAACACTGTGTTCTCCCTGAATTTGTAAATGTTAAAAGTCTTTTTTTTCAATTGCCTTACTTTTGCTGAGGAGAATGAACCAGTTCCAGTTGAAAGAAAAAGAAGCTCTCCATTTTTATTCCTTAAAAAAAGTCTGGTTTTGCTTAGATCATATCAATTTTATGTCCTTTTTGACATGCCCACTAAAGTGTAATTTGTGTGGTTCTAATTGAAATAATTTGATTGCCTTTCACTGCAGGGGCAGAATTGCTCAGAGTAGTTTGAGTCTGAGATCACCTCTCCCCAGTTTGGATTGATCTCTGAGCATGAGATGTAGAGTGAGAATGGAAACATAGTTCTGTTAACATTTCTCACTAGATTCGAGTCTGACATCCCATTGTTGCCAAAGTCAACAACAAATCATTTTAAACCTTGTGAGGTAACTGATACAATCTGCTTCAGTCCTGTGGCTACCAGAACTAATTGTGCTTTTCTGCTTTGGATTTTGCCCTGTTACTTGTTTCTTCAACCTCTGTGGTTTGAGTTGGGCTGTGCTCTAATATGGCTTTCTGTGCCACTAGAATACATTTGCCTTCTGCTTCTCCACGTGTGCTGTTGCTCCAGCCAGCACCATCAGCTTTTTTTCCTGGTTTTAAAATAGTGGAGCCTCTGCTTAAAACAATAATTGCTGAATATGTTTGAAAGTAGAGCCTAAAAAAGGCCTCTGCCTACCTTTTCTAAGGTGATAATGTCTAAATCTGCTACCTCTTCCTGATGCTGTTCTTCCCAAGAATGTCAGTCTATTGCTGACATTTCAGGAGTTGCCTAAATTGACAATCTGTTTGCATGTTGCATAGAATGGAAACTGTGCAAAGGCACAGAGATCAAAATTAATGAGAAAATAATTATTATTCAGAATTTTGTTTGCACTTATATTTAAAACTCAGCACTGTTGTTTCACAAATGCAGTGTTAGAAATGGTGCATTTAGAATACAAAAGGTATTGGAGTAGGGTTTGGTTTTTTACTCTAGTTACTTTGCTGCAACTACTTCTCAAAAAATCCCAATATCCTTTCCATTCCTTGCCTAAAACACAAAATCATAACATGCAAAACCATTTTGCCAATGAAAAGAGGAAAATGGCCTTCAAGTGGACCAACTGCAAATAATTTTTCAGATGACTGCAAATGAATGTGGGAATAAGAGCATCTGTTGCTTTAAACTGAGTGGGCATTGTTTTAATGGATAACAAAGTGGTATGCTGACCAGAGAAATCAAATTTAGAAAAGGTTTGGATGAACAGAACCTCATGTTTCAAGACAAGGGGCCTCTTGAAAGCTTAAAAAAACATTGGAAGTAGAAGTATAAGCTGAGAATATTTGGCAAGGAAATAAAGTCCAAAACCACAAAAATAATATCTGCATTTTTTAGATCCCTGAAGAGGAGGAGAAAAATGAAACAGGAGTGCCAATATTTATTTAAAAAAAAAAGTCCTAAAAAAGATTTTTAAAACTGATGTGAATTGAGAAATTATAATGGCACATAATACCCAGTTCATCCTGCAGAGCATAACATTACAAGAGCTACTTGGAGGACAGCTTTTAAGGCTTACAAATAAAGAAACATTTTACACAGGAGCATGTTATAAAGAAGAGGAAAAGAGACCTTAATGTAAAGAGAAAGTGAGAACATTTTACTCGACCAAAATGTGCAAAGACAAAATGATAACATAGTATTTTGGTGAGATTTTAGAAGTATTTAATGTGATTATGGGAATTGAGGCCACTAAGACATTCTTAAAGTGGTCTAAATGTATAAAAAGGTACAAAAAACCCAGTGAAACGCTAGGACATTAAATTCCTTTGGATTGTCCTTCCTGTCTATTTACATTCTCGATTTCCCATTTTAGAAAAGCTAAATACAAGGTGGTTCATTATTTGAACTTACCTGATTTTGAATTTTCTTAATAAATATAACTTCTTTTTACACTTGTCTATCTTGACATGATATAGCCCTTGTTATAGTGTATACTTATTTTTCCTGCTAAATCTAAAAGTTGATCACACTCAGTACTTCATCAAACAGTTTGAAATTATAAAATGTTTACTCAATATGGTATTTCATAAACTCTAGGAGTGTGATTCCATGCCATCAATGTCTGTCATCTCAATCTGTATTTAGAGTACATGAAGCAATCACGCAGTCTGCCATGTACTTGTAGTGAACTCTGTGTTGTTAGTTTGTTCTGGAGAAGAAAGTGTGCTGTGTGTTCATAGGAGCCATTTTTCTTAACCCATGAGGACCTGCATTCAGAATTTCACATTTTCCTTGCAGCAAATTGCCATGCTAGACAACTCTTGAAAAAGGGAAATCCAGATCCCTGACAGGAGAGAATGATTTTCAGTAATCAATTTTATGCATTTCTAAGCTCTAAAAGCATACAGTGATGCCAAACTATTTTCTAAATGCCTGTTTTGTACCTGGGCCAGGTGCATAACCACCCTGCTGTGGGTGGCACTCTGATGAAATAACTACACTCTGTGATTCGTTTTTGTGAAGCCCTCCATGTTTTCTCCTCCATGGAGCATGTTCAGCCAAGGGCAACAGGGCTTACGAAAGGACTAGAGAACATGTCTTGTGGGAAAAAGCTGAGGGAGCTGGGGGTGTTTAGCCTGGAGAGAAGGAGGCTCAGGGGGAACCTCAGCGTTCTCTACAGCTCTCTGAAAGGAGGGTGTAGCCAGGTGGGGGCCAGTATCTTCTACCATGGCTGCAGTGGGAGGACCAGAAGAAATGTCTTTAAGCTGAGACAGGGGAGATTCAGGTTAGATATTAGGAAAAGTGTTTTCACATTTATTTCATCATTCATTAAACAAACCCACAAAAAAAGTCAAGAAATATATTGCAGATTAAGGGATACATGCATTTTGCACTAGATATAAACAAAGCTTGAAAAATGTTACAAGTATCAGTCAACACTTTCATTGAGAAATCAGGTTAGAATTAAAATATCCTGAATCAGAAATGTGGCTTCAAAAGACAAATGATGAATTTCCACTGAAAACGGTGGATTCAATTCACATACATAGGCATAATTAATCACCCCAAAGAGCTATTTAAAAAAAAGGAAATATGTAACAATTCTTTGCAGCAGACTGCAGGAGTGATGGTTCTTACCGTAAAGTTAGTGACTGAGAATAGATGGGATTGTACAGGCTGCTTTCCTTGATTTCTTTACAGCACCTGATTTTGTGATTACTTCAATTCCAGAAACAATAATCAAAAGAAAAGGGCCAGAATATCCTTTTGCACGCTGTGTCTGGTGCTATGAGATACCAAAAAATTGTATAAAGCAGCAAAAATGAGCCTTAGTAGTTCCTTCTGTGGAGATAATCTACGAGGGATTCTAGCAAAATGGACACTAGTATTTCTGGTCTTCTGGTTAGTGCAAAATTCCAGCTGTTATTTAGCAATTCATTATCAATAATTGAATAACTACTGAAGCAGATTCATGATTAAAAATGTATTGACTCTTAATTGAAAAGAAAAAAAAAATCTTGATTACATCAGAAATAAAATTAAAACAGTGGAGCCTTCATATTTGATTCAAGTGGGAAAGCACTTTAGTAATGGTTCTGCTTCTCTTCTCTAGAGCTTTCCATCTGCATCCCATGCTGCTTTAGTAACCTAATCTAAATAAGTGTCGCCAATAGATGTTTTCCATATTACAGAATCCTGAGTTTTAGAGACTTCTCATTCCTTTGTTAGGTGGGAGCTTCATCTTACTGTGATGAATTCTAGCATATAGATGTCTTTAAAACATACACATATTCCTAAGTGAAAGGGTTTTACAAGGAGAAATGAGCTTTAAACCAAACAGCTGCAGCTGATATTAAAATTGAAAAGTGTGCTTAGTTCAAATGTAGATATTGGATGGTTGTTTTTTATTTTAATAAAGACAGCTTATCTGAGATATATCTAGAATTCTGTACTTAGTCATGAATTTTCAACTATTAAAACATGCTTAGACAGAAAGTCTTCACAAATGTTTTTAGGAGAAAAACTCATAAAACTATCAAAATAAGGAGTACTGACTTTAAGTATAAATAACAAAGTGTTGGAAGACATGGAAATTTTGCCTTCAGATTACTAAGGAACATAATTTCAGTGCATTTGCATAGTGAAGTAGTTATTTCCATGTTTGTATGAATAATGAAATATACAATACATACAGTCTGTAAAAAAATGTAAAATAGCCAGGATTTCATTCATGTCCTATGAGAAAGTGAAATGCTAAAAATCATCCTGGAAGGGAAAAAAAGGTTGTATAAACCTTTTAAAGGATTCAAATTCAGAAAAATAAGATTACTTCGATTTGGCTGTTACAGTAACAATAATAAAGAATGCTGCAACAATGTCAGTAATATCTGCTGTAAATTGCAGATATCTAATAATGGGAGGTTTAATGCATCACATGAAAGTGGCGTAAGATGAATGTTACGGAAGATGGCAAAAATGGGTAGTATATCTGGGACAGGAAAATCTTACAACAGAAATACTGAAATAATTCAGATGATTTGATAATGGCATGATAATCTGATATTTGTAGGACTAATAGACAGTTAAGAAGAGTGTCATTGAGGACATTAATTGAATTATAGACTCCTTTCTTTCCGCTGATTTCCTATTCCATTCTACTGTTTTACTGGAGTGCTATCATAAGTCACTCATTTCATAGTGGGCTGAATGTACCTCTGTGTAGTTGCAATTGCTTTATACTTAATTAAAAAAGAGGAGGAAGTAAAAGGCAGCCAGTGAATGATTGGTATACAATGTGCTTTTGGTGTTGATCTACAATAACTAAGCTGTGGTATACATCAATACATCATAAATGTATTACTGTGAATCCTCTAAAATATTAATACATAGGATATAGTTAGTAGTAAACATTTCTCTTTACAAAAAAAATAACTAGAAACATTTTTGATACAAAAAATGGTGTCCTAAAGCATCATGCTTCAGGACCTAATGTCAAGGACCTAATTCTTTGGCAAATTTGGTGGCTCCTATAGATCTGGTTACAGCTACATGCATTTCAAATTCCTCCTTCTGAGAGACTTTTCTCATATTTTAGCTTTTTAAGTGTGAGTGGTTTCCTCAGAATTTCCTCTCTTTATCTTAAAAACCTGTGTATTTACAAAAATTACATATCAGATAGCAGCAGAATACATTCAAAGAAGGAGAGTGCTGAAATCTTCAGTGTCATTGTTCTTATCCACCTGAATTTCACATACATGATACCAGCTGTATCCTAGCATCTGATCTCAATGAAAGAAAACCAAGAAAAATTTGGTTTATTTAGCTTATCAAAGAGAAGGCTAAGCAGTGACTGGATCCGGTCTGTAATTACCAACACAAGGAAGAGTTACCCGATACTAGGAAAGCCCACGAAGGTGTCACAAGATCTACCAGAGTTCAAAGTAAAAATAAGGTGCAGATTTTTAACCCCTGCAAGAATTTAGCATATGAGGTAGCATTCCACAGCTGACCTGTGACCGAGTGGAGGGAGCACATAGTCTCTTGCATATGTCTGGGTTACCTCCAAATAATCAAGCTCCTTTCTGTCTTCTAAGCTGTGTTTAACTACTGTGGAAAGCTGAGGTGAATGAAACAGTGTCATCAGCCACACAGTTGGTCTAAGAGTTCTGTCTGTAACTAATTCTCATGTAAATAGTATGGGGGGATCACTGTGTTCCTCTGACTGGTTTCTATCAAGGACAGAACTAACATTTGAACGCTTTTTCCGTGTGCTGAAGCACTTTTGTGTTGTTGCTGTTATTACCATCCTCTCTGAAATAGACTCATCGTGGTTATGAGAAAAAGGTTGTACACCAAGCGCACAAACTTAAATTAGCTTTTTCATGTATGGAAATGTGTTACTAACTTGAAGCCGCATCAGTGAAAATGTTGAAGAAATACAATTTCCATTTCCTCAAGCATGAAGGATCACTGACAGCAGTAGCATATGGTCTCCCTAACGTTTTCCTGTTCAGGAGGTGGGGGAGGTCATGATTACGGAAAGACCTCAAACGAGTGAGTAAAGCACTGCAAGCTGGTGTACGACAGTTTTTGTGTACCTAATGGAGAACAGAGAAATTCAGTCTCTCCAGTCTGAAACCTTCTTTTTGCATTTCCCTTTAGGGAAGGTGTTCTCTGTATTTCTTTGTTTCCCTGAGGCTGCAATTCTCTTAGTGGCTGCAGCCTAGGTAAAGGCACAGTCTGCAGAGCCTGGGAAATGCAAGTGGGTGTGGTGAGGATCCCCATCCCAAACAACTGACTCCTAGGAGTGCCATGGCAGCGCTCACCTGAGCAGAGGTGCAGGGCTGAAGGGAGCCTGCCAGCTGAGGAAAAGGGTTGGAAAAAGATTGTTCTACAGTGCATGATGCAGATGAGATAAGTTAATAAAGATGACATCGAATTAAATTGTGTCTTTTTTGTCTATTTTTTGAACATCCAGAACACTGAAAGAAAAGTGAAAAAGATTATTTAGATATTAATATCTAGTCTTATATTAATACATTCAATTGAGAAACTGTAAAACAGGAAAAGCAATGCTAATTTTTAACTATTTTATTTTAAAATATTTTCACATTAATTTTAAAATGGAAAATTACAAATTGTTAAATTTTGTTCATGGTTTGGGATATTTCATGTACCTAACTCTAGAAAAATTACTAAGGCAACATACTGGTTTTGCTAATTTTTCTGTTTATTGATGGAATGGGAGGTCTTGCAATTTATGACCCTGAAGTGGATGTGAATAGCAGGTTACATTATTTTGGTTGTACTTTGCACAAGACAGCCTCAGCAGTAAATCTGATATCTGATACATAACTGACAACTGTGTCATGCACACTGTTGGAAGAAGATACAGCTAAGCATAATTGCAAGTGTGTCTGTTTCCCTGTGCTTGCTTGTAGAGTTTGGGGTTTTGGTGTTTTTGAGGAAATTAATTTGATGTGACACATGAGAAATAGATCTTACGAGTATCAGGTTACAGTAATTGCGGATATTCTTCTAACAGCAGGTACTTCTTTTTTGCATTTCTTAAAAAGATTCAAGTTCATTTTTAGTCACTGTTTTTATGTGTTAAAGAGACACTATTAACTTAATTGATGGGTAGAATTTCCTATTATCTTATACAATATTTTATTGAAAAACTCCTGCTAATAACTGTCACCTTGACTTTCTTTAAAGGTCCTTGCCTATACCGAAGGCCTTCATGGAAAATGGATGTTCAGCGAGATTCGAGCTGTTTTCTCAAGACGTTATCTTCTCCAGAACACAGCTTTGGAAGTGTTTATGGCAAACAGAAGTAGGTCATAGTTTATATTTGTCGCATAAAATTGTGCTAGTGGTTATTTTGTCTTTTATTTATTAATCTTAAAGTTAAAACTCTGTGTTTCCTTTGATAAAGTGCTTATGTCTGTTCCATAATACTTACTCTTGTGTGTATTCAGTGAAAAATTGTATTAAAATCAGTCACATGAATCAATCTCACTGCTTTCTGTGCAGCAGTGAGATTTATTTATGGAACCAGATCACTGTGATTGGTAAATTCTTCAAATGTTTGATAGGAAATTTGCTTTTTCTATTGTCTCACCCTACTCCTCAATTGTCTGTAAATATTTTAGTGATATATATAAAAGGATATTTCCTTTTCTAATTATAAAATGAATTAAAGTAAAAAAAGTATCAGATCAATAAATGGATCCACTCAGTTTTCTGTATGTGCTACTCTGAATCACAGTTCAGTGGCTGGTGAGATGTATAAGTGGTATTTTACCCTCAGGAGCTCTGATGTAAGTTTTGATTTCAGCTGGACAGGGAATTAAACAATTCCTTGTTCCTGGGTGTTTTAAGGCTCTAGTTAGAAGAGCTAATACCATGCCAACTACTGAACAGCTTCTCAGCCTGATCCAGAGATTATATGGGTTAATATTAAGGTGTTGTTCTTCTGAAGTAAACAACACTCAGATCTTCTGCAAAATGGGAGAGTTAATGCCAAAATGTTAACCAGTTAATTATACATAGGTGTGAAGAATGTCAGGAATTTCTGTTGTACCTTGGATCCCCAGGAGGATAAAAGTGGAACTGACTTCCCTCCCCAGATAAAAAACAAAGCATTTAAAAAATATATGCAAGTGAAGAAACAGACTTCTGCAAATGTTTTACTGGTACATATTTCCTTTTCTTCATTTAGCTTCTGTTATGTTTAATTTTCCTGACCAAGCAACAGTGAAAAAAGTTGTGTACAGCTTACCACGTGTTGGAGTAGGAACCAGCTATGGTTTGCCACAAGCCAGGTAATTTAATTAAAATAGTTTTTATATTTTGTGTTTATTATGTTATACAGTTGAAATTTTTTTTAATGTTTATGCTAGAACATTATTCCTGTCATGAAACTCGAGATTTTCTTGAGGTTAGTATGAGAAACATCACCCTTTACTTACTACATGGTCTATTAATATATAGAATAGAAGTAAAAGTATTGTAAATTAGATGATTCAATTTTTTTTCTTTTCAATTACAGGAAATAAGTACCTTCCAGTAAAAAAACCTTACACCTTATCTCTTCAAAGTCTGGTTTCCAGTCAGGTCTTATAGACGTATCGTCAAATGTTCATCCTTGCTGGGATTGTTATGCAGGATGTGAAACTGCACTTGACTCGGTCTTGTGTTTGCTGAATGTAAATTATTTTAGCTATATGAATGTGTGGGGATTTTACTTCAATTCTTATCAGTGTAATGGCTATTTTGCAACTTCCAAATTTCTTCCATTCATTAGTATGATGAATTATTCTTCTTCTCTTTCCAAAATTAAGGAGGATATGTATATTTTTGGAAGAGCAACTGAGGTTCAGTTTTAGAGATTTTCACATACTATGGACAACCACAGTTTTTATTTTCTCATCAACATCAACATCAAAACAGCCTATGGCGGCCAGGAATAAGGCTGGAAATTGTCAGATCCTATATTATAAAAGTATTCCTATTTCAGGGATAGGTGAGATGATCTTCATATGTACTTCACTGTGTTGGAGGGGGGACATTTTTTCGTTTGTTTTTAGGATCAGGATTAACTTCTGGTCAAAATGAGACAAAAATAAATAAATATAAGAGAATGAGGAAAACAACATGACATAAACAAAATATGGTGCTTTGGGCTCAGACCCCCATTTGGCTTGATTTGACCAAAAGCCAATGACTTAATCATCATTGTAAAGTCTGAGATGTATCTTTCTTTAAGTAATTTTCTACAAACTAAAACTTCACACTGTCCTTGTTTTATCCCAGTGAAAAATGTGGAAATACTCTGAAGTGTCAAAGCATTTGTAGAATTGGAGAACTATTTCATTCCCAGATAAACATCATTCCCTGTCATGAACTCAAGAGTCTCATGGTACCTAAGGCTTGATCTCCTGAATGTGCTGAAGTCTTTAGGCAAACTGCCACATTTCTCAAGTTTTCCTTGAGATCAAGGCGAAGTTGGGGCATTTATTTGGAAGGCGCATCTTGTTAGTATTTGCATTGTTCTTCCATATACTAAAGTTAAAGGAAATGCTGTCTCTAAGTGGAAAGTAATAGTATTCTTTTCTGGAATAGAAATGGCCACATGTTCTAGTACAAACAAAATGCAAATTTCTCAATCAGAATTTCATATTTACAGTGACATCTTTTACTTTTGAAATTCATATCCTTTGTGCATTATTCAGTGAATAATTGTCTGAAAAAGTTTGTTGATATATAATTACTTAGAAAAGTTTCAGCTTCAATATAATATGCATTTATTTCCATACCTTTTTGATTAAATTTCAATTTGAATCGAAAATGGGCTTGCTAGCCTTCAGAATATAGTTGGCATATGGTAGTGAAGTTATTTTTCTTTCTTTTTTTTCTGTGTAATCATGGTATGATTTATGCACAATAAAGACTCTGTAATCATGTTTTTTTCCTTTATTTCCCTGTCTACGTACCCTTATTGTCTTCAGTAGGATTGCAGTGGAGTAACTGAGGGGAAATCTGGCTCTGTAGTTAATCTTTTGTTGATGTTAGAATATAGTTTTACTTCCTATGGACTTGTTGGCTCTGGAATGCTAATTTTTTAAATTATGCTTATTTGTATAACTAACATGAGGAGAAATTATGCTGAGTAACCAAAAGGAGCTGATGTACTGAGTAAAACATTATCCTATTTTTATATCATCGCTATTTTCCAGATTAAGTTGTACCTTGAAATACCTTAACAAAAGCAGACCTTTCTGGTTGTTTTAAGTTCTTTAGTTCCATTTATGCAAGTTATATTTCCTCTCTGATAATACTCTGATAAACATGTCGCCTAGAGTTAATTACAGTATCATAAAGGCTTGCATTTGTGATGAAAACGTTCCAAAGAAGTAAATTACTTTTAATGCAGTACATGACTTTTAAGGGTATTTCTGTTTTCATGGTGAAATCCTGCAATTAACAAGGGTGCAAGGAAGTAGAAGTAAGTAGAAATATTTATGATCTAATGGCTCAAAGGATTAGAAGCAGGTGAACCATTATGACTTTCTAAGACTTTACAGACCTGCTGTTCTGAGCAAGTCTTCAGTTTGCCTCTTTGCTGCCTTTCCCAACAGCCTGTCTAATGCTTTTATTCAACAAAGAGTTCAAGCCTGTGCTTAATGTTACAAAGAAGTAATTACATCCTTAAAATTGGTCACATGTTGAAGAGTTCAGTCTGATTTGGTAATCAAATTAGTCTGTCTTTGATAAATGCATTTTCACTGTTCCTGAAACATGTTGCATTGATTGTAGTTTCCGTATGACCTTGCCAAATGATACAACTGGGCAGACAATGCTGTGTCTTTTCTGCAGCTCCATGTGATTCTACATAGGTAGAGTAATATCCACATTTTTAGCACGGTATTATCACACTACTTTTGATGCTTCTAACACCTCAGGTGTAATTTACTGATGTCTTTTTACTGAGGGCAAATCACAGCTCAGAAACCAACTGTGAGCTGCCTGATGGTTTTGTAGCATATAGAGATCAAAGAATTGGTAAAAGATCCAGTATCTTCACCACTAAACGTATTGACACCTTCCACTAAAATTCTGTGGGCTATTAATGCATTAGAGAAAACAATGGCTCCAGTCAATAAAACCAAGAAATTCAAATGATGATTTTTTTTCTGAAAAAAATGTATTTTGGCTGTTACAGTAACTATATTCAACATCAGCTCAGCTCTGCCATGTCAGTAACTTCATGATGGATTTCTAGATCTCAATACAGCTGGTTGCAGAGGTTGATTTTTGTGAAGGGAGAGACGTAGAAAAACTAAGATTTGATGCCATCAAAGTTTAAACCCTTTTTAGAACTTTGATTAAAAGTGAATATTGATGAGTTTCTTGTCAGAATTCAGTGACTTTCCCAAGTCTTTATTTTTTTTTTTCCTCTGAACAGGAGCAACGCAACACAAAACATCATGCAGGTGGAAGATACTTAAATATTCATTGTATGAGATTGCATTGTAGCTAACTAAATTAAAAGTGACTGTGAAAGGGGGTGTGTCATATTCCACATATGGGATATATAACATCCCTTCCTTCACCAGTTGGCATGAAGTGTTTTCTAAATACATTTAAATGTATAAAACTTGAAAATTGGATCATTCTGTTGTACATCAGAGTCTTCTGCAGTTCCCATTTTGAGTATATATTTCATGGTTCTCTTGAAGAAAAGGAAGCACATTCATTTGTGCATCTTCATATTGGTGATGGCATATTCAAGAAAGAAATGGTTTGATCAAAGTTTGGTGGTTTTAGCAAAACAGAAAACAGTGGGTCTTCCTGTGTTAGCTGTAACAAGCACGTGTGGAACCAATTTATTGTGCATAATTTCTTCCAGTCTCTGCTAAAAAAAACCTGTGAATCTTTCAAACACCTTAGATATGGAGTAAATAAGGACATTTCTAGTATATTTTGATTTTCTGTAGAGTTCACTCAAATCAGGCATTCAAATGCAAAGTCCAGAACTTGACAGTTTACAGATTTTTGAGACTCCCTAGGAGATTGTGAATAAAGTCTAAAAGCAGCTACTAAGCTGTACTGATGCATAAACGTTGTTTTGTCATGGGAGGAACAGAAAGTCTTTGACAGAAATGCTTTGTAAATTTAATGATCTCTTTAGTGTTTTTATTTTCTGTGTTTATTAATTTGTATGTAGCATTAGTCAAAATTTACTGGAAACCATATGTCTTTGAGAGTTCTACTGTAAAAATAGTTGTTATTCTATAAAATGCAATATTAAGTATTATTACATTCAGGTATTTCTTTAGATAAATTGTTTCATAAGAAGAGTAATAGAAACAACTCTAAAAAATTTTGTATTGTCTCTTGTGTACTAGTAAAATGTATTTATCTTTGCTATCCTATAGTCTACTGTAAAATAAGGCTAGCCAAGCTGGCAGGACCTAATGTACTGTTATTTGGGTAAATACACTTGTATGGTCATTTTTGTTTGCCCAGTTTGTAAGCTGAGGTATGGCAGACATTGGCAACCTGCACACTGGCAATTTAGACGAATGATTGTAATAACTGTACACTCCAGTAGCAGACCAATACTCACTCACCCTTTCTCTGGAAAAAGAGTTTAGTGCATCTCTAGGAGTATGTGCATGTATCTTAGAAGTAGATGGTTCACATTTTTGTAAACACTGCCCAGTTTGACACCTTGTATAGGACTTAGTTTTAAGAATATACTCAGCTTTCAGAGTCTAGAAATAACACATGGTGTGCTCAGAGTGCACCTGAAAGCTGAAGCATTGGTTGTCTCTATTTAGTCTTGGTAAGCTATGTAAATACTACTGCATGCATTCTTTAAAGTCACTAAATTCAGACTACATATTAGGAATTGTCTTTTTTATTGTTGCTGTTTTTAACAGGTATAAGCATTTCTCTATTTTGACACATTTTTAAGATCTAAATTTATTTTAAAAAGGTATCTGAGGAGATGGATATTTTTTTCCTTTTAAAAATTTCCTTGTCTTTTTTTTTTTTTTAGGTAAGAACTATTTTCTCTAGAAATGAGTTTTGCACAATGAGACTGCTTCTGCCTGTTGCAAATGTTTTTCTTTAATGCATTAGTCTAGACTGCGTCAAGTCCCCTATATTTTACCAACCAGGGACAGTATATACAATGGTTAATTTAAGACTCAGTACATGGTATTTGGTTATTGTGATGTTGTGAAATTGAATATAGAAGAGTTGAGGTTTTCTGCTTTTCTCTTCCTTGGCATGTAGTTTGATTCTTTCTCCCTTATCCAGGCATGTAAGTTTCAAAAATTGTGTGGAAACTAAGTATCATAGAAGCTTCTGCTCCTCTTCCAAATTTGAATGAAATGCAATTTAGAGGTCATTACGAAGAGACAGGCAGATGAGCATGTGAGCAGATAACTGAGTAAAATTTGTTTCTTTCAGAAAGCAGGCTATAAATAGAAATCTTCAAGCTTACTGGGGTATAGGAAAGAATCATGGCTAGTTGACCATAGAGGAGGTGCACAAATTGTGTAATAAATGTCTTCAACCTGTGTGATGGAACTGTATGTCTCTTTAATCTATCACTCACTCACCTTAATGAACTTATCTCAATATATACTTTTGAAAGAGGGACATGGTATTCCTCTTTTATTCCTCTGGACAAGCCTGGCACCAGGAGGTCTGCAGTTTTTTTTAATGCCAGTCTTTTAACCAGATTCAGAATAAAATAAAAACTAAAATATATTATTATGATTTATTGCAATGCGGTAGTGTGGTAAAATAAAACATAGTTCTTAATTTTAGCCATTTCTCAAATAAGGGTAATAGTGTCTTCTTAACTTCATTAAATGAAATAGAAAGCCTCTGAGAGAATCTGAAATTAATCATACTAATAATGTTGCATTACATCTTAACATTTAATGAGACTCTTAAAATGTCATTCTTTAAATGTATTCCCTAGGAGAATCTCTCTGGCCACGCCCCGACAACTTTATAAATCCTCCAACATGACTCAGCGCTGGCAGAGACGGGAGATATCTAACTTTGAATACTTGATGTTCCTCAATACTATAGCAGGTAAGGCTTCTGGCTCTTTAAACCTTCGTGAAATGTTTATGTTTGTCAAAGTCTTAAGCACTGCGACTTGATAGAATGCATTTATCCCTCTAGAATTCAGCTGCAGCTTTGTGATATATTCTGAAACACACACACATTAAATTTTATCAGAAAATGCACAACCTATCACGGAGACTTTAGATTCATGTATTGCTGTGAAGGCTGTTCCTTGCTCCCCTTCTGCCATTTCCTCTGCTGACAGCTTTGTCTGAAGCTTTATTAGAGTCAACAAACCATTGCCAGAGAGTGTCTGGAAATAATAATGGGAAAATGTAATTTCGCTACTTCATCATTCTCAGCAACAGCAACTAGACAGCAGAATAACAACAGTATTCTGCCTAGTACAGATGTCACCTGGATTGTGGTATGATTAGATTACAGCATATTTTCTCATTTAGTTCTTTGAGATGAAATATAATATCAGATTAGGTATTTAGAATGAGAAATAACTGCCATAGACATACATTTGTTATTGGCAAAAGGAGAGCTTTTCTGGCAATTGTCATTAATTAAACATTCAGGAACATATTATTCCTTTCAAATTTCTCTTTTCTATGTTTAAATGTAAAAAGCAGCAGTTTTCTACACCATACACAGAGATTTCCGGGAGGTTGTCTACTAGTATGATTCCTGCCCGTAGCACACATGCTGCTTATGAACCTGCCTGTGGAGAGCCTCATACCGACATTTCACTTCAGTGAGCTTTAATTTGAAACCCAAATTAAATTCCACCAGGCATCACTTTGTACTTCAGTGTTACAACTCTGATCTTTACTTGGTCCTGACTTTTATGCTTGAGATTATCCTCAGGCCAGACATAAGACACTTGTAAGTGCGAAACCCAAAGGTAGCACTCGTTATGCTGACCAGTCTGAGGACAGTCACTGCATTCTTCCCAGTAGGGCAGTGGCAGAATTCAGGAGCTGTCAAACTCACTTGCTTTGAACCCTCAGGCTTTGGCCTCTGTGCTTAGATGGTAGTCATCTTCCATGCATCCAGCCTTATAGATGTTAATAAATGTGTCATCAACTTACCCCAGTGTGATACAGAAGTGTTACCACTGAACAGTTGGAAATCTGAGGGCATGTTTACGTTGTGCAGTGGAGCAAAACGCAGAATCCCTGAAACTCCTGGAGATCTGGGCTGGAAAGCCCATATGGTGAAGACTGGTGCAGGCTCACCAGTTTGGTTCCCAAGCATTATAGCTGCAGTCCTGCAGATCTCTGCTGGAGGAAGGAGCCCTGCTGAGCGTTTATTGCCGCTGGTGCAATGCCAGGAGAGTGCCTCTATCCTGCTTCTGGACACTGGCCTGTCTCCAGCTGCTTCATGCCTCTCACACATCCGCTGCCCTTCTAGTGATGAGAAAATACAGGCAGACCCTTGCCGGGTCCCTGGCTGCCTCACCCAAACTTGGAGGATTTACTGGAGAACTGGGAAGTTAGCCTAGGCCCCCTCAGTCCTCGTCCAATACATTATCCACAGAACTGTCCTTCGCTTGTGATTTCCTTTTTATGCATTCATTTCTTCTGTAAGCAGTGAATTTAAGCTCTTTAAATGAGAATGGACAAAAGATAAGCCAATTTTTTATAAGTTATTATTTTATTTTAAACCAGTTTAAGACTGCAAGGTCATTATTTTTAGGTGCCTCACCAAAGCATCCAAACCTGGAAGACAGCATTGTGTCTGAAGTCAATTAGGAATTGCAGTAACACTTACACTAAAATATCTATCAGTTAACAAGCTTCAGCCTGAAGAGATTCCTTCAGAGTGTCTCAGAGGTCTCAAGAGAAATATTTTTTGACTGGTTGTTTGATGCTAGTACTGCGAGGCAGGCTTTATAGCTGAACACTTGTGGTGGTTGCATGAGACAGGTTTCTCTTAAGGTCATTTAGTGTTGCTCATCTGCCTTATAACAGGATGGCTTGATATTAGCATTCCAGGTCCACCTGCTATGGCCAAGGTTTGATGGATTACTGAATAATTGTTATTTCTGGTGTGTATCCATGAATTTGTGTCCTATTTGGAAAAGCAGTTTGGTCATTATCACTAGGAGTGTCTCTGTCTGACTCAAAGCATTTAATTTCTAGCAGATTTGTTGGTATCGGTCTCTTACAGGTAAATCTCATTTGTTCATGTAATCTCATTTGTTAATTGCATAGGATGCCTTGCTCATTTCATAGCACTGTCTACCATCTTATAAAATCAGCAGTACATGATTAAAAAAAAAATTAGAACAAAATTTATCCTTGGTAGCTGACCTTGTTGATGACGCACACAAAACCTTTTCTGAAAACAACATCAGAGAATGAAAGCTGACTGAAACCCAACAGGCAATTCTACACATGACAATAAGCTCTGTATTCCAGTTTGGAAAAAAACCAAAGTTTTCCAACTTTTTGACAGAAGCAAAAAAATCCCCTCAAGTTATTTTTTGGAAGATCAACCAGGTTTTGTAGTTTTAATGAAGTCTACACTTCATCTAGAAAGCTCACTTCCAAAAACTCATGAAGTACTTGGGGATATTTGCAAAGAATCTCCTCATAAAGCTCCTGGCAAGCTAGAAACCCACCCACAATAGAGCACACATGAGCTCGAAGTCCAGTCATGGGGGAGAAAGCTTCAAAAAAGAAATATATGTTAGAAAGTCTAGAAGTTCTCATGTTCCCAAGCTGATTCTGGGTCCACCATTGCATGGCACTGTACCACCATGGCCTGTGATCTGGGAAACTGCAGGGTCGAGAGCTATGAGGCAGCCTGAGTGACACCACCGCTTTTACAGCTGTGCCTGTGTTTCTGTAAGTCTCCTTGAAAGGTGGTCCTCAAAAATATTTCCCTTACAACAAATAGGTGTTTTCCTATGAAGCTCTAACAAAATTAATAACTCTACCAGAAATACAGTACTGGGAGCAAAGAACCTCTACTGACTTGTTGCCCTGGTTTTGATAACAGCTGTTCTATACACAGTTTGATTACTGTCCAAGTACACCTGTAAAAAACAGACATAAAATCTTATATGCACTGCAGACAGGACCCTCAGGAGTCAGAAGAAAATGCAGGATTTTCTATTTTGTACACAAAAATAGAGTACTGAATATACTTGTGACCTCCTTTCCTAAGTAAAGAAGTATTTTCTTTTCTTTCTTCTTGGAAATCCAATTTCCAGTTAAAGTCCTAATTGTACTCTTTTGTAATGAGATACCATAAGAAATATTTCCTTATAAGTTGCAACTTCTTTGCCAGTAATTGTTAGTGTAGCAGCGATGACCTAGTTTTAGAATATAACTGTTTATTTAAGCAGCATCTTATTTTCTAACAGTATTATTGTTTTTAGCTGTTGAGGAATATATCCATCCAATTTTTTTTGATTCATGTTGTCATTAAGCTCCTACTGGCTTATTCAGCAAATCTGTGCTGTAGCTTAGTCAGAAACATGGACGTTTGACACTTGAGGATTGTGGAGTTTTTGCTGGTAAGTAGGTGATAAGTAAGGTCACTTCGCTGTTTTTTCTTCTCATCCAAGTAGAGGTCCGCTAACAAAGTGTTTTAGTACATCTTTTGCCCGTTCCTTGTAGCTTCCTTTTATTTCTTACAATGGTGCTTAATTAGTCTGTAGCCCTCTACAAAAGACTAAGAAAGCACTCAAGTTTTCTTGTGATCCTTCTCTGAAATTATGCAAGAAGCAGTAGCCTTGGAAGAGAGATGTTCAGAAGTGAGGGTTCTGTCACCAGCTTACTTCTCTCATTGTGACATCCTGCAGCTGGGTCCTTTCCCACAAGAAGTCCTTTGCCTGTTTGTTAATACTCTTAATTACACAGACTGGTTGGTCTGTGTATAACAGAACCACTGCAATAAATACATGAATCTCTTCTTAAATCTCGCCCTGGTTTGCTGGTATATCTGTCCTGAGAAGTATGGCCCCTGGCTGTTCTATATGTTCTTAACATTTGAAGTAGCCCCTTGGAAAAAATCCATTGTTCTGTGGTGTTTTCTTTGATTCTTACATCATCCTATTGCCCCCTCTGAAACATTGCCATGCTTCATTTTTAGTTTAACCCTTTCTGCTGTGATCTGTGCTCATGACTTAATAACTGTCTACCTCAGCTCTCAAAGATCTCTCTTTCTAGATCATTTCCTACCGAAGTATATGTGATTTCTGGCACTTGCGTTGTCCTGATGTCTCATTGCAATTTCAGTTAAAATCTCTCTCCATCTTCAAACTCTCAAAAGTCTTGTTTCAACCTGTTTCTCTGGCCCTCTAGTCAGCTATTTTCTCACCTCCCTATTCTGTTTCCAAGCTCTTCACCTCTTTCTTGCCCTCTTTTCTGGCTCAAGCATATTTCATCATGTTTACAGCTCTGGGCTTTTCTCCCAAAGGTAAACACTGCACTCTGCTACTTATCAATCAGTCTCAGTGTTATACTCTCCATGCCCCTGGTTTTTGTCCTGATTGTGTAGACATAAGCCTTCCTGGTCACCTTCCCCCTCCTCTTTCTACCTACTTCATTCTCAGAGATCATTTTGTTTTTAAGGCTTGGAAACCACAATGATTATACTAATTGTCTTTTCTGCACAGGACCAGCATATATGTCAACTGAACCCTCTGGGTGACATAGGAAACAAGTAATTTTTTACTAGTCTCATTTAAGAGATTATTGAAAAGAGTACTTAAAAGTAATCCCACTACCGCAAAAAGTATCAAGAGGAGTGGGAACAAGAAGTTGTTTTTTAATATCGTTGCGGTGCTCACTGTTTTAGCTAGAAGTCTAGATTTCAAATCTATTTTTTCAGTATTTAACAAATTTCTGCTGTTTGATTTCAAATTGCAGTATGTTAAATATGTGCTTGCATTTATATTTATTGGAATTTTAATTCTTTTAAATCCTACACGCCACTGCTTTTAAAAGAAATGGAGTATAATTGCATTCATAATTTTTGTGAGTAATTTCTTGTAGCGGAAAGGAATTAATTTTAAAGGTTTGTGGAAAAAAATGACATCTTCAGTTAGGTAATAAATTCAGATGAACTTCTTCCCCTCACCATTTTTTTTTTTGCCTGTTTAGCATTTTCCACTTTTTTACTCTGTGATGTACAAGCCCTCACTGGTTAATTATGTATATATTTAGCTACTGCATGTGTTGGGCTTATTATTGTCATCTAATTAGATGTAACTTGAACTACTTACTTCTAGAAAAATCATTAAAAATTCTTTCCTAATGACCTAGAGATGACAAAATGTCTGTAAAGTGTGAAGAAGCAGACAAGCACAGGAGCATCGCTCTTAAAGAGTGTTAATCCAGATGCTGCAATCATCTAATTAAACAATATTTTGCTGTCATTAACATTTTCACCAAGGAATTGCAGTTATAATTTCTTTGTCAGCTGTCTCTAGCTCACTTTACCTTAGAAACTAAAGTGCCATATAAAAACATTAAATTGGATGGTTTAATTAAAAAGTTTTTTTTTAATGAAGAAACATATCCAGTATTTCTGAGATCTCATTTACTATGCCTCATTTTTATTGTTCAAGTAGATTAGTGTCACAGGGCTTGCGATATTTAATATTCAGCCTTTAATATTAATCTCTGTAAGCCTACTTGAGGGGAAATCTGAAGCTTCTGAAAAGGTATAGGGACTACCAATAGCCATACAGGTTTATGTTTTATATTTATTTAGCTAAAGAAAGGACCAAATAATTCTTGCTGGAAGCACAAGACAATTGATGAGATAGCTAAGTATATTCATCTGCTGACTTTACTCTGAAAATAATCAATTTTGAAGCCAGAACCGATCAAGACAGCATTTCTAATAAAGTGAAGCCACTAATATTTATGCATGTTTAGAATTAGGGATTTGTAATCCCATTATAGGCCTAGATCACTGTCCTCTGCTCAGATAAGTATAGATGTGTGGTCTTACTTCATAGGTTTGGTCTTCTTTCACAATTTAAATTAGGTTCATCATATCGAGTCAGTTTTATTTGTTGACATTATGGGGAAAATTGTTTAATTGAGAAAAATAAATCATTAGCTTTTTTATGAAACAAATTAAGAGCTATTCTTAGTAGTTAATATCTTCTTAAACATGTTTTATAAAAATTCAAGTAGGAGAGAACATAATATTTTATTTTTTTCACAAGACTATGCTTATATTTACCAAATACACAATCATGAAGGCTTCATTGTTTGCAACGTATCTTACCTAAGAGGAGGGAGAAGCTGCTTCAAATTATTTCTCATTGTGGGGTAAAAAGCTGCACAGAGGAGTTACTGCAGTGTTCTGATATGGAGCTAATGTCACATGATAATTTCTGCCTGTGTCTGTGCTATAAGTAACCTCTCAGCAAAAGAGAACTCATACACCAGCTAGGCTCAGGATTGTTTTTTTCTTACCCCATTCACACATTTGTGACTTTCCCATAAGGAACAGGAAAAAAAGTCAAAAACTTGTTGACTGAATATTGAAATTGAATGAAATAAGTATCAAAATTAAATGAAATCACAATATGAAAAAATCTCATTTTTGAAATTAAAAGTAATTTTATATAACCCTACATTTCCTTTTAAAACTTTGCGAAAGGATGTTCTTGCTTTTTAAATGCTTCCATAAAATGGTTACAGTTGAAGATTTTTATTGCTATGAGCTCTTTTCCATACAAATTTTAATTTGAAGAGTCTTCATTTTTGCTTATGCTTTTTAATAGACTACAGTCATGTCAGTCATTCTCTTCCTGGATCTCAAAGTTCTTTTAGTCTGCTCTCTTCATAAAAACAAATGTCTTTCTATTGTGGAAGCTTTTGCATGCTCTTCTGTTAATCTAATTAAATATTTTGATGGTAGGAAAAAAATTTATTGTATGAAGCTGTAGTTTTATAGAGGCCATACTTTATAGCACCCTAAATTTGATAATATCAAGAAACTTTACCAGTCATATGTAATGAAACACTTGCCAAAGAGGAAAATAATATTCTGATTTGATGGATGTGGAAAATGAGGCAGAGTTGTGTTTCTTCAAGAAATATAGAGTCCCCTGCCAAAAGTCTAAAATAATTAATATTCTACCAGAGAATACCTTTCCTTTTCCTTCACTACAAGGATAAATTTTGGTATGCTTCTTGATTTAGTTGTTTGATACATTTTTATTCTGTCCAAGAGTCATTTTGCATTCATTCATTCATTCATTGTTGATATTAAAGAAGTGGTTTTGTTTCTATACATCTTTATTTGTGTATGTAGTACACATTGCTGGCATTGCTTTTTTAACAAAGTTGTATTTGCACCTTAATTTTCTTTTTCATATTCATGTGAACATCTGTGTGTTCAGAGTGTAAAAATGAGGATGCACAATTATTAAGAATATGCACTTCTCCTGTATTCAGGGAAACTATGTGCAAAATGAAAACATTCTTTCTGTTCATCAGCTTCTATTGAAAAAATAAGGTGTTTGTAGAGCAGTGAAAGTCTCACATTTCATTAAAGCAGAACTGATTTTTGTGGAGAATTGCAACTGCTACTCAGAACAAGGAAGCCTGTGTTTTCCTGTGCCGGGTTTTGTACCCCAGGAATCTGTCCAGAATCTGGAAGGAAGCAGTTAGTGAGACAGGGCTGTAAATCTGCCGCAGGACTGGGAATTGTTAACCTGGATTATTTCAGTCTGCTAATTATATTATATAAATACACACACATATATTTATGTGATTTTTTTTTTCTTTTTTTTAAGACTCATATTGCATATTGTGTGGTTCTCACTATATCAATAGGGTGGATGGATATGTAGTAAGAAATTTCATTTGTCTTATCACTGAAATATTAGATTCTACTAAATATTAGAGAACACAGAAATAACAGCCTTTCCCAAACACACTTCTCTTTGTGATGAATTCATAATTTTCAGTTTGTTGCAGTGCAGGTTGTTCTTTTGAAATGGTATCTAAAGGTGGCTTTTGCACATTTGAGCTGATGGGATGACAGCAGTGTTTCTTTCATGACTGAAGGGAGTGGCCTGGGATAGCAGCTCTGCCTTTTACAGGGGACAACTGTTTTTTAATTTTCAGAGTGATTACAAAAAAATGTTACAGCAAACATGACTTTCACCACTTTGATTCCACATTTGCCATGGAATCTCATAATTTCTTCAGTGAAGAGGAGCCGTAGGGAATGATGGATTAGCATGGACTATCTATCTAGGATAGACCTAGATTTGCAAACCTCAAATTTAGCCCCCTGCTGTTTGGAATCTCATTTAATCTTTGCCAGCTATGATACTTCATAAAGCTGCTAGAAAAGTAACAGTCTAGTTATTTTAAATTTCTACATTCGTGCTATAGAAATATCGTAATGGAAATAAAAAAGAATGTGTTTATTGGCATAGGGTGCATTTCAGTTGATCTTAAAAGATACTGTGCTTTTTATATTATTTCAGTTTGTGTGTTGACTTCTGGTTCAAGTTAAGTGCATCTAAATGGGCTGCTTTTGTCTGGAGGATTTATACCTGATTCTGTCAAGTGATGGGGACTGGGAACATATGATGCAACAAATGTAACCACTAGATTTTTTCTAGCTGGACAAATGGACACTATTTCCTAATTCTTAAAATTTTCCTTTTCAACAGGACGAACGTACAATGATCTGAACCAATATCCTGTATTTCCGTGGGTTTTAACAAACTATGAGTCTGAAGAGTTAGATCTGACCCTTCCAGGCAACTTCAGAGATCTTTCAAAGGTAGGCTTCATTTTTGTTAAAAACAGTCAACCATCCCTTTTAGAGAGAGATTTTGTTTTATATTTATAGTCTGGTTAAGTAAGGTATTTATCTTAAACTCATAAAAGTCTGAAATAGACTTTTCTATTTTAGAATTATTTTATACTGAATCTCTACATTATGCTACTTCCATGTCCCTGACTTAACTGGTTCCAAATCTGCAACTCCTCCGTACCTTCTGACTTATGGAACAGGAGTGCATCACTTGATCTCACTAATTATCCCTCTTAGTTTATAAAAGCTGTTCCTTTGGAAATAAAAAGCTTGGACTTACATTTCACTTTATTTTGCAGTGACTAGAATAGTAGTATAGTATCAGCACATCCTTTTGATTTAGTAGTTAGTAAAGAGGTATTTTGTATTTTAGATCCTGGAGTATCTGGTCCTTATTGTTATTTGTTGGGGTTTTTTTCCTTCCAACCAGGTGTGGGCAGTTAGTGCTTTATAATAAAAAATTTCCTGGTATTTTTTTCTCTAATATCACCACATTGTCATCAATACCCAGCTCTGGTACTCTGGTTGTGTTAACAGACTGCAGAGAAAGTCTGTCCTGGCCAAGCATAGCAGAAACATATGGAGGGCCTCTACTTTTGGCCAGCTAAAATAAAGACAAAAAAGCAGGCTCGAAACTGAGTTGTGGGCAGTATCATTCCTGGTTGTTATCAACTATGAAAGTATTCACTGTCTTGCCAGTGAAGGTGGGTCATCCTGCAACCTCCCCAGTGTGAGGTTTCTGTTGTCTGGTGTGACAGCTTCCTTGAATCCTTACCACAGCTCCTCAGCCAAGAGGGGGAAGTTGCTTGTACAAATTGAGTGAGGCTCAAAGCCACAGGAAACTGTCACTCACTGCCTTAAGGAGTGAGGCTGGAGAAGAGAAAATGACCTCCAAGGCCTGTTCTGCAGTCCTGTGCTGCAGCTGCTGCATTCCCTTCTGCTGCTGGTCAGTCATGAGTGTTTCTGGGGTTTCTGTTTTAAGTCTGGATTTCTTTCCTCCTCTCCCTGCAAGCACACATCCTGGGGAGCAGTGGAGACATCCTGCCCTGGATATTTGACAGTTTCATCTCTGCTGGAAAGTGTGTGCTTGCAGTACCTCCAGATGTATCATAACCATTCCTGGAAACCTGCTTTTGTAAGACTTCCAAAATAATTTGAGTAGGACTTGAATTCATAATAGCGGATAGAGACGTCTAAGTTTACTCTCCTTTTTTTTCTTAGACAAGTGAAAAAACAAATAAGTAAATGAACCCAGAATTTACATTACATTCACAGTATGCCTCAAAAGAAAATAAATTGTTTGATACTTCCGTTAGGTTATGTAAAACTTCTGACCTTTCACAGTATTGTAGGTATGTTTCACAAATGTGTTTTGCAGTTCTGTAACACCATTGTAATCTCTGCCAAGAACAATAAAAGATCCACAGACATGACTTAAATAAAGACCTGTGATCATTTTACACTGGCTTGTTCCCTAGATGTTTAAAAGTATTGCTGGTCTAGAGTTGTTCAGAGAGATAAACCTTTCATTAAGGTGCTTACACTTTTCAAAATCTCTCAAACTCACTTTCTGTGAGTGTTAATAGCACTGCATGTGGTGAAGTGCAACAAGATTAGACAGTGTCTCATGAGTCCTTCACTAGGTATTTAGTTTGGTTCAATCCAAATTTTTATAGCAATCTACTAAAGTATGTAATTGTTTCAGGAAGTAGTGTGATGGCTGAATAGATAGGTTTTCTTCATGATTTAATAAAGACTCATTATGGAATTAGTGCTTGTATAGCTTATCGAGTATCACTGTATGTTTATTAGTGCTCTCCTCAAAAGGAAATGTAAAATCAAGTCCATGGCTCGCTATTTCTCATCAAGAATCCATGCAATGTACACCTTTTTTTACCAATTTGAAAACTCACCAAAGCTATCGGTGTTTTCTTCTGGAACAGCTAGGGCTCTGACCACTGAAAAGCCTACACAGAACTAGTCAAGGAAAATGTTCTTTCCTTTCTGGCAATATCTGGGCTGCATTTATCCCATGGATATGTGAGAAAACACATGTGAAATCTCTAAAGTGTTGCGGAATACCTCATGATAAAAGGGTTGTAATTGTCAATTTTTTGCAGTGTTAATTATAATAATATCTGATAGATTTCATTTCACCATGGTTTTAAAAGGAAAAGTAGGTTAATGATTTATTTTAAAGTGCAGTGGCTGGTTAGTATGGAATACCTTACTTGGGTACTGTTAAGTGTTACTTGTGTCCTGTTTCAATTTTTGCATTATCGGTAAAATTCTTAAAAATTTGAATGTCTCTGAGGTATTGCCTTGTCAATTCTGTTTTCATTTTCAATATTGTCCTGTATCTGTAAGGGAGTCCCTTTTTTACTTGTCATGGAGGTCAATCCTGAGTAGCCTGGTGCTTAAAAGCAGGAGTTAGTGATTTATTCTTAACATTACTGAATGAGCTATCAAGCCTCAGCCAAAGCTCTGGGGCAGGCCCACACGGTATCCTTTCCATGAGGAGCAACTTCCTTCTGTCAGATTTTGCCCTGCAATGGAGACATGTTCCTGCAGATTTGATAGCAGATCAGAACCTCCAGCTAAACTGTTGATGGATAAAATCTCCTTTGTCAGTTCCTGACCTTCTGTCTCCCTGCAAATTTTGCCCTTCTTAGTTTCACAAAGCCTCTGTCCTTGTGATGCCTTAGGTTTCACCTCAAGACATCACTTCATATTTAGCAATTAATAGTCCTCAAACAATCTTCTGAAATTATTTAGAATTCTAACGCTATCCCATATATGGTAAAAAAGCCCACAAAATCAATGAAATTAAAAGAGAAATCACCTACCATGCTTTGTTTTCTTGGTTTAAAATAGTTTTTGTAGTTAAATATAGGTGCTAAATCTAGCTTTTAAAAAATATTTTGTGAATTCTTGCTCAAAGTTCATACAAAACTCTAGTGTCGGTTCTGATAATTGACTAGACTACTTTTAAAATTTTTTAATCTTTGGCTTCTAGGCTTTCTGTTTAAAATATGATACACCACCTGTGTGATATCACAACTCTTAAGTGAACATACATATCAAATGCAATTCATATGTTTTTTGGAGATGAAACTAAAGGTGTTTGTCTGTCTTATGATGTCAGTAATGGAGTAAAACGTGCCTTTTGCATTTACTCCAAACTTAAATAGTTACATTTGTGCAAAGCCATCTTGAACACGTAGCTTGTCCTTTCCTTCCATCTTCTATTCCATTTTATTCTGGTTTTATGTAGCACTCCTTACTGTGGTATTTTTACATCCAGATATTACTTGTTCTCTCAGAACAATTATATTTAAATATGAGTGTGAAAATTCCTCTGCCCTTTTTCTTTTAGGTGTTTGGAAATTCTCTCATCAAGGCTTTTTGTTTTTTTCCTTTTACATACAGTTTTAGATTTAAAACCAGGGTTCATGGGCATGGAATGTGCCATGTCCCACTGTTTGTGGGATATATTGGACTTCTCATTTGATTAGACAGTGTAGCTTCAAGTTTTATTCATTACATATACAAGGTTAAAGGTTATATTTATTGTTTGACAGGATCAAAAGCTAATGAAAGAGGCTGTCATAGATACATAGATTATCTTTTCAGTATCAAACCATCAGGTGATCTGCTTATTTTCTTCTTTGTTGAGATTTGCTTTGGAAGAATACTTAGGATACTAAACATTATTCCAGGAAACATGTACAGGAAACAGTGTATAGCCCTTACTATACACTGATTTTTTGTGAGGTTCAAGACACTTAAAATGTGGTATGGTTTGTTTGTGTAAAACTGTTTGACTTTTACTCCTAAATTATAGTGAATGCATGGTTTTGACATGCTGCATTGTCCCTGCTCATTAAAGTGTAAACGGGAATCTCTCCTCATTTACTTCCAGTCATACATCCTGTTAAATAAAATGATTTCTTCACCAGGCAAAGTAATACTAATATTGACATGTGTATGAAACATCACACACCCATTCACTGAGTGGAAAAAATGATGTTTTGTTAATATAGAAGGTGTTTGACTGATGGGTGGTGATAAGCATAACCACTTTTCCTTATTACTGTGCCTTTTCAAGAAAAGGAAGTGATAAAGCCCCAAGGCTTCTAAATGTAATAATGCAAATGAACACATCCAAGTGTGAATATTTCAAGGCAACCACACTTAATACTTCCAAAAATCTATATGCTGTGGAATGGAGTTTATGGGCTTATTAAGAGCCCTTTGTTGGAAAAATGAAATCAGTTTCTGTAAAATTAAATTTCTCTCTTTATCACATGCAACTCTTCCATCAGAAGAAAAACTACACACAATTAAAGACACACAATTAAACATGTGTTTTCCTTAAACAAAAAGTTCATTTACTGAGTGAAACTCTGGTATTATGAATCTGTGAGTACTCTTATATTTGATATTATTGATATCTGGTTTTCATGTTAGGATGCTGAAGAAAATCTGTTTACAAATCTGGATGAAGTTGAAATTTATTTTTAAGTTTAAAGTGTCATCCTAACATGTCCTGTTTATAGGTTGTTGTTCAGTGGGTGTTTTTAATAAAAAAGAAAGCAGTCAGGAAAAGCTCAGTCAGTTTTCAGACAGAGCCAAATAAAGCCACGTTCAATATTCCTTTTGTACCCAGCTACAATTTTGTGCAGTGCGTTACCAAAAAAAAAAAAAAAACCCCAACAAAAAAAACAACAGATAAGGTAGCTGCTACATGAATTAGAGTCAAGATAAGCTGAATATTTCAGTGGCTAGGTAAATAGGATGCTACATTCAGTTCTGCTCTCATAAGAGAATATAGTTCTAGGAAGATAGCTGACAAAGAAGTAAATATTACATGAACTAACAAAACATGTCCAGTGGATGTAAACACTAGATGTATTGACAATATGCATTGGCTTGTTCAAAGGCCAGATATCTAAAGAGATGAGCCAGATAAAAAAAGAAAGACGTTAATAGGAGCGTGTTTTAATGTTAAAGTAAATACTTACTTTATTTTTAAATGGAAGAAAGAAACATAAAATAAACTGAAACAGCAGATTTTAGTACATCAGAAGTGAAGTGGCTGAATAGGCCACATTGTTGTACAGTGACATGTTCTATTTGTTTGGAGTAAAGAACATCTTATAAAACCATTTTGTGGGAGTCTAATTCTATTTAATATGAGTCCTTACAGAGGGCTTTTTTGCAATAAAAAGACAAATGGCATGTTTAGAAAAAGCATTTTATAGAACATTATGAAAAGAACTTTTTCAATAACATTCAGAACACTTTATTTGACTCAAATTCAGTTTCTGTATTTGTCTTACGGTTAAGATATGGACTGAGACATGGTATATAGATTGAGCTTTGCCTTTGTCTTGTTTGTACAAGCATTTTAATCAGTGCACACACCAGCAGAATCTCAGTCAAACGGAAATAAAATTATTTTATTCCATTACGTGAAGTTACAGGGACTGATCCATAAAAAAAATTTAGCTGCATTTTATAGCCATGATATTAGATTAAAACTGAGGTAGTTGACTTACTAGGCTGCAAAGGGCATAGTAAAGCTATGAAAAGTGACCAAAACTCCATATATCCTACACATTTCCCAAGAAACGTGAAAGACTACCGTTACTGTAGAACTTGTCATCTGGTAGGACCAGTGCCTCGTCAGAGTAAAACTGGGTTAATTGCTAGTTTATACAACTGAGATTTAAGGTCTTTACAGAAAATCTGTGTCTTTGCTGAAGGATGAACTCTTACCATTACCTTGGATAACAGCATTTTCCCACGTGGACATTAAAATAACACTAAAGAAGCGAGGGGCAGACCTCACAGAATTTACTCCCTGCTATTTTGTTTATGGATTTTTTTTTTCTTTCAGAAAGTGCCTGGTCTTTGTGTATACAAAAGCTGTTCTATTTGGGGTTAATCAACAAGTTTGAAATTGCACAACAAAAAATATAAAAAAGAAGAAGAGAGACATTTGAGCACTAACTTAAGTAAGGCTGAAGTAGAAGCTGCAGAGTTGTGTGAGCATGGGCAGCTCCCAGCTCTCCTCCCCATGCAGTGCTTCATTGAGAGAGTTGCACCACTTCTGGGATACCAGTTTTCATCTCTGCGTAAATGGGACCATGTTTGCACACTGTCCCCTCTAGAGTAGCTCAGGGACTTCCAGCTCACCTTCCTATTGCAAGCTATAGACATAGCTAAGCAATCTCCTCATGGACACTATAAATGCTTGTGGAATGAGAGAAATTAACCCATATCCCCCCAGTCCCAGGCTGTCAGCCAGATCACTAGTTCATCCAATCCAGGATCTGTCCTGAGAAGTTGTGAGACTTTCTAGCTGAAGACAAGCTCTACCTCACTTCTTTTCCTTTTCATTTCCTTCTTTTCGTTTCCTTCCTTCCTTCCTTCCTTCCTTCCTTCCTTCCTTCCTTCCTTCCTTCCTTCCACTCATGGGAAAGGACCCCAATAAAGATTCTTCCCAGAGATTTTCCCATGAAAATTGCATTATCATGCAAGAACAGAAATGAATCTCATTGGTATTTCACTTAAAGGCTCCATTTTATTCAGCAGCTGTTTGTGCATTTCAGGATTTTTCTTCAAATGAATCCTAAAGTAGTTGAAAGAAAAAAAGTAGATAATGACACTGAAAAGAATATTGATGAGGATGAAGGTAATCCAGAATACAGCTTTTCAGGTTTATTATATAATACAATTAATCATATGTGTTCTGAAGGCAGATTATTTTAGCTACTTGTACAGGCATTTTTACATGAAAATGGGAATGCACAATCTTACATCCTTATATCTTTTATCTTTTAAATTGAAATAACACTTCGCATTGAACAACCTAGAAAACATGATGATGTGTTTGCATTAGTATTTTATGTGACTTTAAAAATTATAGTCAAATTCTTGAGAGAAATAATCTTTTTATTAAATACAACTATATATATTATATTAAAAATGTTATTTAAATGTATCAATTGAACCATCATTAAAATTTTGCTAGTCTATAAAATAAAATACCTTGTAATTATTTTGAGCATCAGTTATACCTCACAGGCCTTGTTACTGTAGTCAATTTACAGTGAATAATGAAAACACATTGCTTATTTGATGAAAGACTTCTAATCAGCGTCAGCTATATTTTGAAAGGCCGGGAGTTTTCTGTATTTTCAATCTTGCATGAATCATCATATTCATTCTCCACTGTGCCTTCAAACATGTATGTACAATAATATTGTGACAGATGACGTCTCTGTCTTCCATAGCCTCAGAATTCACTGCAGCATAGGATAAGATATACCTTCACAGTAGAGGGAAGAGATATTCTCAGGGTGTTTCTCCATTACCAAATACAATCTCACCGATTTGTCTGCTATTTTGTGTTCCCTTCTCAGAGGGGGTGAACATTTCATTTTAACAGACCATGGTGTGAATTACTGCTTTAGGTCTTGAAATGTGCATTTGGGACTGGAATTTTTTCTGCCAGGGAAGTGGATGCACAGTACCTTAATGAGGGTGGTGTCAGCAGGTTCCATCCAGTCCCCAAAGCAACCGAGAGCCTGATATAATTTAGCAAAGTGCACATATATCTGCACAGTTTGTCAGTCTAATAGGAAAAGAATGTCTCTTTCAAGGAAGCTGTTAAACAATCATTTTTATATAATGATAACGTAAAGGCTATCATACAGCCGGTGTGTTTCCTGACACTGGCAGGATGTGTAACGAAACCGAGTATAACAAAAATGCAAATATTTATTTTTCCCTATTTCCAGTGTTTGGGAAACGAGCCTGGAAAGTGTTAGGGAATGGTTCATACTTCTCTTTCAAGGATGTTTTGTGAGGTCTTTCAGTGCAGTCTACACCAGATAACACCGATCCTTTGGGATTACTCAATCATTTTACACATATGAGAAAACTATTAACATCTCCATGACTCGGCAAAGTATTAAGCATCCAGAGTGCTCAATGTGAAGAATACTGAAATCATAACGTTTTAAAATGTGAGTGTTCACCAAAGACTGCTATTTAAAAACAAGCTCTGAATCATAAAACATCATGTTCCATGTCAGCCTTTTAAGCAGCCATCTCAAAAAACATAGCACTGCTGAAAGAATGAAATACCTGTAGCTTTAAAATTTTTTAATTACGTATCTAGTGTAGTGAAGCACAGTGATTTGACCTTGTACTGGCATTTCCTTTCCAAATTACTTTGGATTTTTAATTCAGTAGAAAAATTGTGCAGTGGTATAAAATGCAAAAATACTGTTAGCATTTTGAAAAGGGTCAAATTCCTTGCCTATATGTTTTTTTTAAGTTGTAATACCCTTAATAATATCAATTCTAATTAAAATTGATTAATGCAAATCAAGTAATAATTTAAAACTACAATAAGTTTATACAGTTATTTGGTGTGGAAGTGTGCTCTCCTCTAAGCATTAAACTCTGTGTTTGGTTAATTTTACTATAAAAGCTAAAATCTGTGTTTTCTTTATCCAAGTAACTTTTACATCACACAATAACAAATACATTTGGCAAAAACTTCTGAGATAAAGTGTGTTAAAAAATCATTAAAAGCTTGTATTCCCCAAGTAGCTGTATCAAAACCAATAATTCCTACTACTGCCTAACATCTCTTTTGTTTTTCACCTAATTTATATAGATTGCCCTTTAAGTTTGCTCAGAATGAACTTTGAATTTGTGAATAATTTCCACGTTCTGTTGTTTTCAAGTACAAAGCTTGTTTGCTTTATGCAGTAAAACATGGCTTTGTTCAGTCGGAAAGTACATCCAGTCCTGAGGACTATGCATGGTTTTTAAGTATTTCTGCTTAGGATCACCAGACACCATCAGCAGTTCCATGTGAAATCTTTTCATCATGAACTGTGCATTACAAAGTATCCTGTGTGAGCAAAAGTCAGTTTTCATTAGCTGTGTGATTATGGTGAATGACAGCAACCGAAATATTAGTTTGGCCTCAATGCGTTTTAAATGCAATTTTAGAAGCGTATTTCCAGAGCAATGTTACTGAACTAATTGGGAAACAACTTATACTTCAAGAAGGTCTTGAAAGTTTGTAGATGTGGATCACTTATATTTGTCAATTAAAATAAGGAAACTCATAAGACTTCTAGTACACAAAGCCTCTGAAAATAAATTCTAAGCTTACAGCAATCTCAGGGGTTACTACAGCATGGAATGTGTTCGGTTGCAGTCTCCTGTGTAGTGAATCTTAATGCAGAATTAACTTATGCTGTATCAGACATGCTGCCCTTCAGCTGATAATATATTTGACCTCTTGTCACTTTACAGCCTATTGGTGCTTTGAACCCAAAGAGAGCTGTCTTCTATGCAGAACGATATGAGACATGGGAAGATGATCAGACTCCACCTTATCACTACAACACCCACTACTCTACATCTACTTCTACCCTGGCTTGGCTTGTTCGTATTGTAAGTATTTCTGGATCCTGGGTTTCATTAATGTCTTTATCTACAGCGTCTCTTCTGTCACTTAACACTGTTTTGGTTTTTCTTTATGAAAGCACCTTTCTATTAAAATGTTGTTGTTCTTCCCTACCTTAAAATCCCAGAAATTCTCTAAATACACTTTATATACTCATTTGTAGTGATCAGGGGGTCCTTCCTACCCAAACAATCCAAAATAAATTTAAACATAAAATTGTGGTTATATAAGGACATATGAGAAAAATGCATCTAAAACTAAATCCACCCCCCAAAAAATATCTCTAGACAATACAGAAATCTGATACTGCTCATATGCATTTATTATTTTCAGCTAGGGACAGATCTATGCAGCATTAAAAAAAAAAGCCTTTTGTAAGAACATTAAACTTTCAGATTGAGAGGGGAATTATATAACCAGTTTTATATTAAAGCAGCATAGAGTAATATTTTATGCAAATATGCTTCTAAATTGATTAATATCTCTACAATTTTCAGAAACGTAAAAATGTGGATTCTAACTCCAAACTGTTATGTCAGTTCTGGAAACCTGATGCTTAAATCCTATCACCAAAATCAGATCTGGGGAAGGGGACCAAACTTCAAAGATAGAATGAATCTGAATTCAGTTTATGTGTTATCACAATGATTTACAGAATAAAGATGAGATACTGTTGATGAGATACTGAAGGTTTTACAGGGAAACCTGAATTAATGAAAAATTGAGTCACTATGTAATTACTTAAGTTAAAGTACACCCTGCCAATAAAAATCTGTTGCATAAGGTGTATTCTAAGCATGTTTTGCATACGACAAAGCAAAACAGAGCCACACAAAGCTCGATAATTGAGTTTTCACTCATCTCAGCTTCCCTTAGACATGTTCTCTTTCTTTCTGCTCAGAAGGGAAGAATTCATGTGTCTGTGATTTCAGGATACACTTCTTAAACCATGGGAAACTAAGTGTTGATTACAGTCCTGTGTTGGGTGACCATTGTATTCCTTTTAAATGTTGCTAAATTATTCATCTACTGAATACATTTTATAGTACATGTGCTTCTTTGTTGCCTTAAAGTAGATTAAAAACAGTAGTTTTATTTGCATGTTTATCTATTAATTTTGGCTGCTATACAGTAAAAGATCCCCTCTTGCTAGCTGGCAAATTCTCAGAGCTGGAAGTCTGCTTACAGGCTGAATGTACAACACACCAAGGAGTTTTCATTTCCTGTATTAGGCTAATGCAATGTCGTTTTTACTACTGTTGTTTATGTAATACTGTAGAAGTTCTTGCTCTCTTTGTGTTCTCACCTAAAAGAGCAAGAGAACAAGGTCTTTGTCTTGATGGCCTTGCAATATAGGTCTGACAAGTTACAGTTGTTAGAGCAAACAATATATGTGAGAACAGAAAGCAGAAGAGGAAACCAGTGATTTCCAAAGAAGTTGCCGATGAAAAGGTGAAAAGAACAGGTAGCTTAAATACAGGGACACTCCTACATAGGTGTTTTAAAGATTATTTAAATATGATTGACCAGCAAAAAATAAGCAGTCTCTAAAGGGAGTAGACAACAGAAGTGGAAGAAGACAGATCCAGGGAAAGTGAACCTCAGAAAAGGGAAAAAAAGATAGTAATATGATAAGACTGGATAAGACTGCAAATGGAAACCCTAAATAGATATTTGAAAATAAGTGTGTATAGAGGAAAAGATTATGGCAATGAAGATTATAAAGTCATAGTGATCCACAGAGAGATATTTTTGTTACAAAATAAAGGATGAAATATCCTAAGGGAGAAGATTGTGCCACTGAAATTGATAGATAAGGCTAGGTCAGACTTCTGTAAGTTAAAGTAGTATTTCTTGCTTGTGAATTTCTTGATCTAGAGCTTTGATACGAGTTTGTGAAGAAGACTGTGTAAGAAAAGGTAAATTAGAGTCTAGTCCAGAAAGAAGAAGGTGACATTAAGAGATGAAGAGATTCAGATAGAAAAATGCTTTCAGTATTTTGAGAGACTGGAAAAGAGTGATGGGAAAAGATGTGTTACAGTAGAGCTTTTGGTAGAAAGTGGCAACAAACTGAGAGTGAAGGACAGGAGTACAAACTAAAACCATGGGAGAAGACCATGTAAACGAAAGAAAAAGAGAAAAGCAAAAGCAAAAGAAAGAGAAAAAGGCAAGGAAACAAATTAAAAAGCTATGACAAAAAGTAAATTGGAAATGAGAGTCTAGAAAGAAGAAGAACAAAGCAGTATGTAGTAATGGAGATAGAGGGAAAAAGCTGCCTGCCTAGCTAGACATTAGTATTGGAGGGAACAGTATTTGAAGTAGGTGAGGAAGTTTCAGCCACTCTGAAGTGTATATATAGAGAATTGTGTAATTGCCACAAAACCTTAAAAACTATTTTAAATCTTGCTTTTCAGCTTTGACAGATGCAATCTGGTTTCTGTCAGTTGTCTTGAAAACATTGCTTTTAATATCATACTTCTGAGTCAATTCTGTGATAATCTGTTCCCTACTGCCTTATATTTCCCTCAGATGCTTTCCCTTATCTGATGTATTGTGGTGGGTTGGTTCTGCCTGGATGTCAGGTACCCACCAAAACTGCTCTACTATTCCCCTCTTCAGCTGGACAGGAGAGAAAAAAAATAAGGAAAGGCTCATGGGTTGAGATAAGGGCAGGGAGAGATCTCCCACCAATTACCATCATGGGCAAAACAGAGTCAGCTTGGGGAAATTAGTTTGAACCAATTAAATAAGAGCAGGTTAACGAAAAAATAAAGCCAAATATTAAAGCCATCTTCCTCACACTCTCTCTCTTCTTCTCTGGGCTTAACTCCTAAATTCTATCCCTCTTCTCCCCACCCACACAGGGGAATGGGAAATGGGGGCTGTGCTCATTGTACGTTGTCTCTGCCGCTCCTTTCTCCTTGGGAGGAGGACTCCACACTCTTCCCCTGCTCCTGGGAGACAGTCCTCCATGAACTCCTCCAAAGTGAGTCCTTCCCATGGGCTGCAGTTCTTCATGAGCTGCTCCAGTGTGGGTCACTCCCACAGGGTGCAGTCCCTCAGGAGCAGACTGCAATAGTGGGTCCCCTATGGGGTCACAAGTCCTGCCAACAAACCTGCTCCCACATGGGCTGCACTCCCAGTGGAAGCACAAGTCCCTGCCAGGAGCATACTCCAGCACAGGCTTCCCAGAGGGTCAGGGCCTCCCTCAGGCATCCACCTGCTCTGGCATGGATTCCTCCAGGGACTGCAGGTGGATCTTTGCTCCCCTCTGGACTTCCATGGGCTGTATGGGCACAGCTGCCTCACCATGGTCTGCACCATGGGCTGACTCCAGAGCCCATGTCTCCACTCCAGAGCCTGGAGCACCTCCTGGCCCTCCTCCTGCATTGACTTTGTTGTCTGCAGAGCTGTTCCTCTCACATATTGTCATTCCTCTCTCTAGTGTTCTTCTGCAGTTTTTCCCTGACTCTTCTTAAGTCTGTTATCATAAAGGCACTTTGCTGTAACTGATAGGCTTAGCTTTGGTCAGTGGCAGGTCCGTCTTGGAGCCAGCTGGCATTGGCACTCTTGGACATGGCGAAAGCTTCTCAGAGAAGCCACCCCTGTAGCCTCCCCCACTACCAAAACTTCACCACACAAACCCAATACATGCCTCTGACTAGTTTTTTAAAAGGTGTTGTACGTCTTAGCCTCAGTTCTGTCCTGTGTAGTTAATTTTGATATCTCTGCCTTTTTTTCATCATTAATATGTATTCTGTTTATATAGTTCCATTTTTTGTGTAAATGAAATTGAATATTCATAGTTTATAGCTAGGTGGCCTTACCACCTGAAGACTCATTTTCTTCATGTGCATTTCATCTGAAGCAGTGAATATTTAAGTTGCAGAAGACAGAATAGTTTAAACCTAGAATGCTACTTCAGAATTCGATATACTCCAGTGACTTGACCTGAAAAGTAAACAGAACGAAAAAGAAAAATAGAAGAATGAATTCTGACTTGAATCCTGTAGAATGTGAATATCAGCATTGGTTTCAGATTTTTAGGAGAAATAGGATAGAGTTATGGTACAATTGGATGCTCTCAATAATTACTATTGAAGAAGTTATATTTGTGTAAATAAGTTGCCTCTTCATGGAAACAGAGATGAGTATTTGAGAGCATGGTTCTCTAACATGGTAGTCGAGATGTTTGGAGAGAATGATTGTCTTCCAGTTTCTGTTTCAATGACTGCATATTTGTACAAGGCGAAAGAAATTCTGGATTTATTATAAATTAGATTGGATTGAGTTAAAACCAATTTTTAGTGAGGCTCAAAGGTGAGGAGGACTGGGTGTCATGTGGTAAACAGAAGTGAATTTGGATCTTCTTTTTGTTAGATTTGAGCAGGACAATCACAGATATATCAAGCAAAAGGTGTATGTCACTCTGACAAACCCTTACATACTCTCTCTCTCCTCTTACAAATGGCTGGAAAGACTTTTTTTTTGACATAGGATGTCTTAGAATGACCATATCCTTTCCTCCTGCCTCCTTTACTCCCGCCATAAATGATTCAAATGAGTCTGGGTACTGCTAAAAGGGAAGGGAGGGAGAGAAGTGCTATTGAATGGAAAAATCTGTTCTCACAGCTCAAGCTTGTGTTCAATGTAATCAAGTACCCCACAAATTTCTCTTCTTGTTGGCAGTGAAAAAGGCGTGAATTTTATTCAGAATATTAGTAATGAGTGAGATGGAGTTATAATGAAAACATTGTGCTGCTTTATAGCTTTCACAGCAACAAAACCTTTACATGAAATGACAGTAATCGGTATCATAGAATAACAGTATTTAAATGAGTATATTGAATACAGATATGAATTATATTTATATAATATAAGCATTTGACTTCCAAGAGAATAAAAATTACCTTAAAATTATGTTGGAGGTCTGAGATAAAGCAAGTGAAAGCTCTGAATTTCTGCTAAGGATTAAAAATCCAAAAAGATAGGCACAACAGGCCATGGCAGGATAGCATAATAGGGCACCCTGTAGTGCTCAGCTACTAAAAGTTTAATCCTTGATTATGAATTTTATTGCTTTTGTGTATTTGTCTCAGATGCTTAAAATAATGTTGTCATGGAAGTTTGGATTAATATTTTTACATAATTTATTGTAATTACATCATTTTTCTGGTTTCTGCTTTTTTTAAATCCATCAACTGCTTCTGATTTCAGAACCTCTGCAATGATCAACAGTCTGCTCCACAATAATATTCACAAAAATTACATATATCTTATAAAGAAAAAAATGATGGGTAGGAGTTGTTAGAAGACAGAATTATTTGTGCTCAGATCAAGAACATATAATGTTTTTCAGTCCGGGCAAGCTAGAAAACGTAGCATAATTGTTATTGCAAATATATACAGGTAATTGGGAGGAGGAATAAATTTAAAATCAAAATAATTTTAATATTAAAAATGTAAATTTAATAAAATTATAATATTAATAGATAGGATAAATAAATATCATCCAATTTCTGTGTATATTGTTTTCCATTTTGTAGTTCTGGGTCTCAATCTTGCACATTTTCATTTATATTTTACATTATGTTCACTATATGGAGCACTGGAAAATCTGGATAGATAAAAACTTATTTTCTTTCAATATTTCAGTTCTTTGTGGTGGTTTATACTACTCACCACGTTGAGCTACTGTTAAATTTAAATATTCTATTTAAATTATAAATCTCTTCCTCACCACACAGCCTTTCAATATTCACAAGTGCAAATAAAGCGATTGTGCAATGGGATTTAGGGTCCTCCAACACTAAATTATATTGTGACGATTTTATATTTAATTCAATTATTTTAATTAGTGATCTAACACATACTAGGATTCTCTGATTAGAATAAATACACGGATGAAAGTGTATTTATGAGATACTATTCTTTTGAATGTGTCTGTTACGAACAAATTTCTAATGTTTTAAGAGGAAAAAACCAGGTTTGAGTTTTTTCTTCTTTGAAAGAAGGCAGCCTGTGTTGACTGTTTTACATGATAGAAAAAATTAATTGGGAAGACATGTGGAATAAAGATAGAGAAACTATGGTCTCTGGAAATCTGAATTCCATCTTTTATTTTCCTCTTTTTTTGGATATTTTCACTATTTTGCATCCATGCTTTCCTTATGTATATTTAAATTACTCTTAAGGACTGCATAAACATGAATTACTTCATACCTTTTTCATCTGGGACAATTTCCATACAATGTGTATAATGTGGCATAATTCCTTCAAAAATTCTTTTTTAATGGAGGAGTTCCCTGACTTGTTCAAATATTTCATAGAAGGAAACAGAGAATGTTTAGAATAAAATTCAGATGATAGATGAATAATACAGTAATAACAATTGTGATCTGGTAATTGTGAACTACTTTGATTAACAAAATTTCTAAATGATCAGGTTATGCAACAAAATAAGTTTGGGTACGAATTTAATGAAAGGAACCCTCTTTAAAACATTCCCCATGAGACTCTGGCAAAGAGGAAAAAGCAACTTCCGTCCCTGTAGACTCACTGCCAACTATTAGCTAAGAGAGCTAATGGAGTAGTGGTGGAAATCCAAGTTCCTGGCAATGATCTCAGTATTCAGAGTGTGGTCCACTGTTGACCCCTTCCCTGCAGTGCAATGTAGTGACATCACAATGGGTTATCCAGACTGTCCAATACCTAAGCTCTTCCTCCCCAAAAGCTGGTAGCTGTTTCCATTTAGTAAGAATTGGGAGTATGGTTTCAGATAGAATTAGCAACAGTAAAGACTCTGAATATTGAATCTCTTTACTTCTGCCCCAAAGTAATAATAAAACTGCATATCCTGGAACCATAGTCTGCCTCCTAATGACCATAGAGCCATTCTTCTCACCTTGAGGCAAAGTGGAACCTACTCTTTTCAATTAAATGAAAACACAAGAAAGATTAAGAGATAGAATTTTTTAAAAGATTTTGACACACCAAAATGCAAGGAGTAAACAAAGCTCAGTTATATAAATAACACAGAATGTGTTTATCGTGGTTGCAGTGAAGGAGGCAGTCATTGTGAACTGGAACTAAGATACATATGTCTGCCTCTGATGGGTAATTAGTCTTATGGTATAGAATTCAAGATTTGTTTGTGCAAAATGTGTTAGTGCCAATAAATATACTCAGATGTTCAGTGCAGAAACCCATGCATACATATAACTATGAGGTGACGTGTTTTTCTTTAATTCTGCCTTTATGAAGTATTTTGATCTGCAAGAGGCATTTGGATTTTGACAGAAACCTGCTGCATGAGTCCTTGTACTGTTTTCTTAATCTGTCTTAATTTCATTAACTACAGGAGCCCTTTACAACATTCTTTCTAAATGCAAATGACGGCAAGTTTGACCACCCAGATCGAACCTTCTCTTCAGTGGCCAGGTCCTGGAGGAACAGCCAAAGAGATACCTCAGATGTGAAGGTAACATATATGTTAAATAAATGGAGAAACATGCAATTTCATTTTGGTATTTTTGTTTGTGTAAAGATAAAGAAGGTGCTGTATTTTATTTTATATTTATATATATTTAATTTCTTTATATTCAGTACACTAGGTATAGTGTACATGAATAGATGTTACTAAAGTTTATTGTTCTAATGCAAACAATCAAAGATTCTTTGAAGTTGAGTGGACAAAAGGTGTTTTGTTTTTGGAGCGAAACAACCTAACTGATTCAATTTAGATCAGATAATCAGGAGATGGAGAAAAGCTCAATAAATTGTTCTTTCCTGCTGTTAACTCAATATTTGGCCCACTCCATAAAACACAGCAGGAATTGGATTTGACCTTAAAGTGTCATATTGTTATAGCTTGCCTAGCTCTGGGTTTGCATTGCCTGGGGCAATTAATAAAGCATTAATGACAAGACCCATTTAAAATGTTGGCTTTTCTGTACAGCTTTAGCTTTTACTTGAATGTGCCTGGGGATATTATGCAACAATACACATTAGATTAAAACAACTTCTACACGATATACAGAAACAGCCAGAGAGCAGGGTGATTTTACTGTTGTTATTCCTTACCTTTGTATTTACCTTGTTAAATACAAAGGGTTATTGTTCATGTATGTGGAACCTTATCAGAAGGAAAAAAAATGCAGTAATACTTTGAATTATATGGTCCCTTCTTGATTCTCATTTTCTGGTAATAAAGTAGGTAAAGGCTGCACTATACCTAAAATTGCTCTTTTTTAAAGAAACATTTTTTACAGTGAATATTTTTCTCTTCTATTTGTATACTACTACTCGTACTAGGAAATGATAAATTCAAGGTCATATTGCCATCATATTTTTTACTTGTCATGGCAAATAAAAAAAATATGTAAATTTGTTGATTTATTTTTATTCCGGAACTCCTGTTTGCATAACTATTCCAACAGTCTCAGAAGAGTATGTGGACAAACCATGCTGTTGTTATTGAGTTACTAGTTAGAATAACTAATTGCAAGTTGTATGGCCATCCCAAGTTATGAGAGAAAATGTTTTTTAAAGAAGAGAAATCAACCTGAGCGTCCTACAAACCATTTTATGTTTATTCATGCTCTTCTGGAAGTCCATAGTATTTTAAGTACCATCACTGTTACCCTTATAAGAAAAACAAAGGAAATTTCCACATTTGAGGTAATATCTACTGTATTTGATATATCCTCAAAGTGCTGACATTTTGATTTTTACTTTTCAATGAAATCTGGTTTTTCTGGAATACCACTAGAATATCTGGGAAAGTGACTTCCTAGGAGTGGGGCTCAAACAAAGGATAAGAGCCTTAAACTGAGAAATAAGGGAAGACAGTTGGAAGTGACTGTAATCTTCTTGTCTGGCTTTAGTACACAGGAGGAGGGCAGTTAAATACATCAAGGCATTGCAAAAGATAAAGGAATATCTGTGGACAGACGGAGAGATGGTATTCAAGTAGGGTATATAATTAGTGAAAGGATTGGTCCTAAACTAGCAACCAAATGAGTTATCAGTAAAACAATTAACTGAAATGTTTGTGTGAAAATACCAGGATTCTTGTGAACCAAGTGGGATAATTTAAACTGCTGCTGCCAGCTATTGCAAGCATGAAGGACTTAAGGATGGATAACAGCTGCATTGCAAAATGTATTTGTATTAAAAAACCCCAAGTTATCGAAATAAAACAAGTCTTAAAAAGATACTCAGACCCACATACCTTCAGAAAACGAAGGCAAAAGGTGAAGAAGTGAAGTAGCTATGTTCTTTCATGCCATTGAATGTAAAAAAGGGAATTGGGGATAGCAGGTGAAATAGTAACAATTATGGGTCAGAATTGCTCTAGGGGAAAGATTGTAAAACAATGTGCTCCAGAATTCATTTGGCAGTTTACTATGGAGCCCCCAAATCAGATTTATATATATATATATATACATTTCTGTTATGCCATTAGAAAGAGAAATGCTAGTTGGAGCTAAGTCATTACAGAAAATCTGTTATGGGAGTAACAGATGAGGTATGTTAGCCAATAAATGTTTTCTCCAAATAATCCCTGACCTGTCTGTTCAGGGATACATTAGGGATTAAAGATGCTGTTTAAAATAGGGGTTTGTTAATTAATGAAGATACAGGAAGGTGGGTTTAGAAAATGACCTTGAATTGATTTATTATTAATTGATTCAGATTAAGATGAAAATAGATGGATAAAAGCAGGTTCAAAAATGAGTGGAATCTTTAAGGGATGCTAAAGCAAATAGAAAGCATTCACAAATTATCTAACAAAAAAAAAATCTGTAGAAATTAGGGGAGATTTAATACCAGCATTTGAGGTATTGCATCACCAAATTAATTTATTGTATATTAGTACAAAGCCACAAGTGGAATAAATTGACTGAGGTACATTTCAGTAGCATAAGCAATATATGTCAATGCATTGCTGTTTTGTCTTCAGTTAAACAAGGAGACTTTAAGATCAACAGGATGGCAGAAACCTTACCATGAAACCAAAGGTTTATCCTTAGATTATAACAGCTAGAATATCTCATGGCATCTAATTTCCACCTGAAGCAGTCTGATTAGTCATTCTTTCAGAGGTATTATGTTGTCAGAGAACATAAGTTATTGATTTTTTTTCCTTTTCCTTGTCTAGTTTTTAGTATAAATTCTTGCTGGATAAAGCAAATGGTTAGTCCTTTCTTTGTTGGAAACCATCTAGTGTAAGATATACCTAAACTGGAGTTAGCCATAAGAACATAAGAAATTGTGTTTAAGGAGTTGGATACAGGTAGAAAAATGTGTGTATGTGTGGGTTAGTTAATGTCTAAAAGTGAAGACATAAATGCTATGAAATATGAGAACGTATGAAAGTGAGAAGAATTGCTTGTGAAGGAACAAAGTAGTAAACCTCAGAGGAAAGGGATCAGAGTGGAAAAATGCTTACTTAAGCAAAAGAGTATGAAAAGTTAAGGTGAAATTGAGTTTTATCTGTTTGAGTGTCCCCACACAGGGAAGTAGCAAACTCCTTATTTTTAAAACTTTTTTTTCAAAGTAGACTGGCAAAGTACTGGCAAGGCCCTTTCATTTGCAGAGTCTGTGTTTCTTAGTGATCAATCAAGAATGAGTATAGCAGCTAATTGTTGCTGTTGTTTGTTGCTTAAGATCTTAATGAACTACATTTCTCAATGCCATGACATCAGGGCCAACTTTTCCCTGAGGCTTTGAAGTTCATTCTGCAAAATGATAAGGAAGTGAACTATTATTAATACTAAAAATACCTCATTTTTTTTTCAGATTAGTTGTGCTACTGCTTGGAATGCCTTACAGGCTTTTCAAACATTTTACTCAAGTTTTCAGGGACTTGAAAAGCAGTGAGGTTTGGGGAACCACCAAGAAACCCCCTCAAAATTTCCACCCATTTTTGTTACTCTCCTAAGAGCAGCATCCACTGTCTTGCACAACAGAAAAGCTTCAGCTCTGAGAATGTGAATCATTCAAAAACTCGTGGTCAGCTGTCTGGCAGCTTCTAGTATTTATGCATCAATCCCATGAGAAAGTAGAGAGTGTATAGAGGTTGTGTGAGTACAATATCTGAAGGCATGCTCTCTGTTAAAGTTTTCTGCATACTTGGGTAGCTTCTTCTGGCTCCACATGTAGCTATAAATGGATGGACTTGGCAGTGTGGATTTCCATGTGATATAGATGCTCTAAACTGTTTTCCCATCCTAAAGATTTTTTGAGTCTTTATAGTAAATATTTAGTGCATGGAATACAGGCTATCCATCAAAGTAGCAAACTTTAAAAACTGTTAAGACTAGCAAGTGTTCATTATTCATGTATTCCTTATCATACATTTGAAATTCATCTGAACTGCTTTAAGTACATTTATCTCTGATCTTACTAATCTCATTAAATATTGTGGCACAAGTTATAAAATAATTTTAAAACAGAGTGTGTTATGAATTAATCTGACATTCTTCATTGCTGTGTGTTTTAAGTTGGCCACAATTTTTGTTTTCAAGTACTGTATTAAATAATTGTATGGACTGCCTTCATTCTTTATTAGCAAGGTCTAATTTAAATATATATATATATTTTTGGAGAAGTAAAATCAGGAGGGTTTTCTACATCAGTTACTGTTTAAGAAAGAGGTCTATGAGGTACTTTATCTTCAAGTGCTTAAGTGCTGTAGTAGGTCAATTTTAACTAATGAACTGGGATTTTTAAGTATTGCAGACACTTTCCACAACTATTCTTTTACAGCCTCAATGTTGTTTAAAAAAATCTATCCAAACCCCTTTCACAGAGTTCTGCATTAAAATTTAAAAACCAAATACCTGAAATTTGGAAAAAAATGTGTATCTCTTTAGGAAGCCACATTTCTGTGGGTCCAGCTCCTTTCCTCCCATGTGTGCGTCTTCCCTGGCGTTCGCTCTCTGTTTCTCCCTTTCCTTTCCCTTCTTCCCTCTCCCCTTTGGATATGTGCAGCCTCTTCTGGAACTGAATTGTTTCATGCTGAGCTAATGAAAATAGGGCTGTGGCAGCAGTTTGATCAGCCTGAAAAACAAGCTATAATTCTGGCATCTTGAATTGTGGCAAAAGGTAGACCACCTTTGAAAAATGTAGTGTAAGATAGATTATTGCTCAACAAAGGATTAAAGATATACTTAGACCATTTTGTTCCTTACACTTGGGCTGTTTTCATTCATTTTCAAGAAACTCCTTCACCTACAGTGGATGAAACAGAATTAATACAGTATGTGCTGTGTTAGAGTGGTAACACACAAGGGAGAACCTGGATAACACAGTTTATTTTATTGTGTCTCCCTTTATCAACATCGACCTTCTCTTGAGATAATCAGTACAAGCTGGAGGAAGAATGAACGTTCGCAGGGTGACCTTTGAGGAAGCAAGTCACCCGGAAATGACCATAACTTGGCCAGTCAGCTTGCACATTTTTTCCTTTCCACCCCCCTTTCTCCCCCCTCCAGTTTTTGGTAACATTGACTTCCCCAGAACCTCCTGTTCAAACACTAATCTTTCCTAATACCTCTCAAACTTGTTATATTACTTTTTGAATAGTCTGTTTAGAAGTTAGAAAGGTAGCTCTGACAAAATGTCAGTAAAGTGCCTTAGTGTGAAATGGAGGAACTCATGACTGACTCATTGACCCAGTACTAGACTCTTGTGGAATTAATGGATGCCAGGAGATCAACCTTTTGGGAGGAAAAGAAAGAAAGAAAAAGAAATGGAAGCTCTAATACCTTGAAGTGAATTTTACTAGAAAAGTGAAAACGTCTGGGTTGTATTTGATTTCATTGGGAGGACATAAAATGGTATACCCTTAGCAAAACATATTAAACAGAAATGTCAGATTTGATGCAAGTGGTGTACAATTATAATAGTGTTAATAGCAGTCCTCTATTACCTGAAGACATATTTTTAAAGTTTAATTTCTCAGCAGTTTGGATTTGTCACAGGCTTGTAAATTAGAAAATGCATTTGGGGGATGTTTTCTTACATGAAAACACAAGGTATATAATACTGTTAACTATACCTTGGGGTTTTAGTATAGCTATTAAAATAAACAAGCGATCACATTTACAGACAAGAAATGTCTGTTATAATATTCGTTTTACTTTTTTTATACACCCTTCAGTAGCTTTACTGCATCATTCTTCATGTGAGAAGAGCCAAGCTTCTCGGGCGGTGTGAAAAGTAGATGACTATTAAATGATAGAAAGCTAACCTGTCTTATTAGAAGTGTGAATGAAAGGGGAGCAGAGGAGATTGCCAGCTTGTGAAATGTCAAGGACAACTAGACAGAAATTACTGCAAATAGATTTAGATCACTAGAATCCCTACTTTTATTAACTCTTTGAACTCTAGATATTTCTTGTGGTAAGAAATTACCCATGACAGGTAATGTATTCAGAAAGATTTATTTAGAACCTTTGATATGTTTTGGCAAGAGCAATGAAACCAGTAACATTTACTGAATTGTGTCGGTTAATGCAAAATTATATATCAGCTGAGTTGCATACAATACCATATGCATTTAAAATGCTTAATTGGTCTGTGAATACTTTAAAAATACCAGACTTTTAACAGAACATTGGTTTTCTGTGTCTTCTTTCTTTGCATTCCCTCATTTTATACCTGCTAAATGATATAACTTGTAGGGCAGCTGTTTTAGGGGTTTGTTTGTTTTGCTATTTTCCTTCATGTTTTGATTTGCACTGGCTGACACGGTGTGTTTATTGTAGGAAAAAAAATATTTTGAGATTTGTGTTTCATGAACAATTGTAGCTTGAAACCTAAATTTCTCAAAGTCATGGTAGCTTCAAACAAGCATTTCTTTGCAAAGACCTGGCTTTACATTCACCTTTTACCTCTAGTGCCACTGAAGTTGCAATAGGAGTTTTAAGAAATCTCTTATCAACTATTTTGTCTGTCAAGTAGAAAGCAGATTGGGAGACAGAAGGTCCTCTGTGTCCTATCCCTTGACATAAATACCATCTCTGAGATACATTTTTCCCCTGCTAATTTTTGAGTCTCCTTGTCCCTATCTTCAGGGTGAATTTAACAATGACACTTCCAAAGTATGAAGCTGGTGATTTGTAAAAGGCTGTGTTCTATGACAAATTACACTCTGCTCTGAAATGGATGAAAAATAGCAGATGCTGTCAGAAAAGTATGCGATCTCCATCTCCAATGAAAAGACTACAAAGGTTGATAAAAACATTTATTTTGGCTTCTGTGTGATGGACATGTGACAAAATATAATATGGTCAAAGTATATAAAGAAATAAATGAAGTTATGGCCTGTTTAGCAATAATTCTGCTAGCTAATTTAGGAAGCTTAGAGGAATATTTTGCATTTTGTAACTAAAACAATGGAGCAATACATCATTGCCCTTCATTTAGACTTCTAGGAGCTTAAAGGCTGTAAATCTGGTAAATAATGCTTTTCAAACATGTAATAAACAATGCAAAGAGAGAACAGTAATTTATTCTCCGTATCTGGGATGGATTGTTAGCTAGGATAAGGGAAAATGGACTTAGATTGTATAATGAAGGATTCAGGCCAGTTGTTAGGTAAAACTTCCCCAGACGAAGAACACTGAGACCAGTTGATGGAAGAATTGTGGAGTTGCTGTCATTCGAATTCTCCTGGGACAACAGGGTAGACAGAGATCTTGCAGGATAGTTGTCATAGCTGAACCTTATTGGGAATGAAGGAATGAACATGGTCACCTCTCTAAATATCACCCCAAAACAGCTATTTATTTGAGGTATCTGTTTCCTGTCCATAACAGGAAAAGCACCAAAAGAGCTGGCTCTCTCTAGTCATAATCTTTATTGGAATATGAACTGGCACATGCCCATTTGTGAAATAAAGAAAATCCAAACTCTGGCTGAGAAAAATGTAAATATGTTTTGAAAATAACTCCAGCCCTTGCTAGTGTTATCTTTTCCTGCATTCTTGTGTACATTCTTGCAACTTTCCGTGGCTTCTTAGTTAACACAATTCTCTCTGGGCCCCAATTGTCATCCTGTCGAACCCTCTGAGGTTCACTCCTGTCTGCTCCTTCCTTTTACTGGCAATCTCCTGGGCTCCATCCTTGCTGCCTCACTGTCCTTGCTAATCCTTCCTCTCTCTGCTTCTCCCAGTTTATACTTCCCTTAGTGAAACATGCTTGGGGGCCCTCGGGAAGAGAATATTTGCCCTTCTATCCCCAGCTACTGCCTGCCATCAGCATGAGACAGAAGAGACAGCTTCTTCAATTTTTCACAGCAGAATAAACAATGTACACATAAAAACAAAATTTCTATCACACTTCTCTAGCTTGGTTGCATTTTCTATGCTTCTAAGTAGTTAAATACATGAATCTTAAGTTCATACATACAGGATGCCACAGACTTCCATACTGGGCCCATGTTTTAGTATACATTCATTCATTATCTAGAAATGAGAAGGGGTTATATTTATCTGAGCTATTTTTAAGTGCTGTGGTTTCTTTGTCTAGTCAATAGCAGAGACAGCAAAATTACAAGAGCAATATCAAATGCTACAAAAGAAAACTGAATGGTTAATATGAAGTATGGGAAATATGTAAGTATCTGGTAAAGGTCACATGCGACATGGCTCACATTTCAAGAAAAGCTTCAATTCATGCTAAATAGTACTCAAATAAGCAAACATAATTACAGGCTGCACTAAAAATAACATTGGAGAGAATGCTGAGACTATAACAGCGGGTTTATTAATTTTTTTTAAATACTGTGTTTAGTTTTTTTTACTTTGGATTAAAAAAAAAAAAAAAAAAA
>VZTI01005702.1:1725307-1755094 GCA_013397865.1 Struthidea cinerea | reverse complement strand
TTTGTATAAAAAAAAAAAAAAAAAAAAAAAAAAAACAACCTGCCAGAAGATGTGTAACTGAAATGATTAGGATTCTAGGGAGAGTGTTATTTGAAGAGGATTTAGAAGTCTGGCACTGGTTAATTTCCAGAGCACAGGAATAAGACAGTTCGAACTAAACATACACAACACAATAAATCTTATGAAGAAATTTAATCACATACTTTTGTTTATTCTATTTCTATTTATGTTTTCTGCTATACCAGACAAGCGAACATTAAATTACCCTGAAAGCAAAGATCAACAAAGATAAACTTACTAAATAGAAATACCATTAAAAATACTTAGTGGCTCAAATCCCTTTGTTTCAAGATACCCCTAAAGCCAAAAGGTTAGTAGAATTCAGTTAAACACTAGATGTGTCTCTGGGTAGCACAAATCTTTCAGGTATGTTGGATGTAAAAGTCCACAGTTACATGCTATGACATTTAAAAGTGAAAAAGGAAATTTAACAAATAACTTTTCTTTAATGGAATCGAAGAACTTGGTTGCTGTGACATTACAGGTTAGTATGCCACCACACTGAATAAAAATTGATAGTAATCAAAACCAGTGGTGTGTGCTTCAAGGCTTTTATACAAAATAGAAACAAACTTTGCTAAATTTTTCCTTAATAAATTCTGTTTCATTTGCATATTGGCTTTTAGATTAATTTTTCCTTTTTTTAAGGCAATGTTCTTAGTTTGTCAGTGATTTGTGTGGTAGCATATGTTGGATTGTGGTTTGCTCCTAGTTCTGAGTTAGTGGTTTGTTGAAGTCCTGAAAGATTTCTGTATAGTTTTCTCCAGCTATGAGGATCCTTCATTCTTCTTTGGGCTCTGTTAGAGAAAACCAAAGGGCTTCCTTTGGAACCTGAGATTTAGTGAATCCTGTTTTGGGGGAAGGAGGAAGATTGCTTTTAGAAATACTCTGAAAAAATTAGAGGCATATATAATAAAACTTAAGATGGTCACTAAATGAATCTTTTTTCTTTTAACACTATAGGATTTTCATGATTGTTCTTATTTTGGCTTTGTTCTAGCTGCTGTTTTATTATGTACTACATCTAATAATTTAAATTTTTTTTCTGTTTGGAATTACAGCTTGTTTTATAATGAGCTATTCAGGTTCAGATGTGTCTCACTTGGTTAACATTTTATACTGGTTAGATACTGATTGGCTTTGCATTTTAGTCTGGCCTATATTAGTATACCGTGATGTAACGAAGCAATTAAATTACCTCCCTAAACATACTTAAAATTGTAACAAATACACTCTTTTTTTCTTAATAAATTTGAAAGGATGCTTTAACTGCTCTATTCTCTATGGAGTTGCAGATCAGATTTAATTAGATAAGTTTGTGTCTTCAGTGGGGTATTTTTTGCTTTGCATGTCTGCAGCCTTTGAAAGGACCACAAAGAGACTCCAGTTTCAGGTGCTGTGTCATCAGTTTTGATCATGTTACACAACTGAATGCCATAATGCTTTTAACAATGCATTTTGGTGAATTTAATCCATATCTGGATATTAGAGAAGAGATAGTGGGCTTTAAAGCTTTTTTGTTATTGCAGTTCAATACTTAATGCTAAAATAATAGGAACAAATAGCAATATTCATTGTGTCAAAATGCATTCCTGTTTAGCTATCCTGGAAATTGGGAAAAACCTCACACCCTAAATTATCTATAATTGATTATATTTTACAGTTATTGATCTTTCACATTTTAAGTATCACATATATCTGTTTGAAGGACGTTGTACTGATATTTTTCCCTCTGTGTATTCTTGAATTCTTCTTGCAGTGGAAAAAATCATTCACCGTGTATTATTTTTCCTTATCTAGGTAATCAACTTACCACTTTTTCTTATGCGATTAAAGACTATACAGAAAGTAAGATCCAGACACTGTTATATCTGCAAGTTTTCCCCTTTTAAGTATTTTTGTTAAATAGTAATTGAAAAATCCAATATATTTTCATACTGAAAGCTTAGCATAAATTTCCTTGTACGTGTTATTCTGAAGAGGTCTCCTTTACTCATATGCACTGCCTTTCTAAAGTTGTGCTTTTCATAAAAACAGATATGGGAAAAACAAAGACTGAATATTTAATTATGAGGAATATATTTGACTGTAAGTCAAAGAAAGCGGGTTATAAAATTTCTTAAAAAAAGGTGCACAGATACTTCAGCAAAACCGGGTATGCTTTAATATGTACTACAGGAGATCCTGATTCTGGCAGCACCATTTAGCATCTCTGTTAAATGTAAAGCCTCATTGTGTGTTTTCTCCCTGCTAGGAGTTAATTCCAGAATTTTACTACCTACCTGAGATGTTTGTCAACAGTAATGGATATAATCTAGGAATCAGGGAAGATGAAATTGTTGTGAATGACGTTGATCTCCCTCCATGGGCCAAGAAGCCTGAAGACTTCGTCCGTATCAACAGGATGGTAAGCTGTACTTTTGTTTAGTCTAAAGGGTTCTGTATTTTAGCAAGCTAACCTAATTATGTTTTTCATCTCTTTAGAACTAGATTTAGAGAAATAAAATAAAAAGCAAAGGAGAATTTGCATTCTGTCTTGCTTGACAGAACCCTTTATTTTACAGTGGATTTTCCTTCCATGTGCCTGAATTATGGAAAGTTAAATTCAGTTATTTACTCTCTTGTGAGAAAGCATCAGACATGCATGAGCCTGGCAATACAAGATAGCCTGAAAAATTTATGTCTGTTCCTCCTCACCACCTCTACATCAAAAAATAAAAGAATACTTAAAATGCTGGTATCTTGCAAGCCATCTTGTATTCTTTCTTCACCTGAAGATATGCACTTCCTGTTCATCAGAGATGAACTGGAAGTGTAGAAATGTGAACATAAGCAAAATGCAGTCTTAGAAGAAATTTTGCAGAAGAACTGCTCTGATGTAAATCATCATGAGGCCTCCAGAATTTATGCAGGAAGAACATTTGTGGTATACACATTTTTCTTTGATAGACAATTATTTTATTATTGATAAAGTTAATACAAGTGTATGCTTTTAGCAATTTTTAGAAACAGCAAGGTATATTCAGATGCTTTGGACAGCAATACTTCAATTTATGGTTCTGTTCTGGAAATATTATTTCTTCCTTAAAATGCATATTGCCTGTCTTTCTTAAAGAGTCAGTACTATGATTTCATAAGCTGTGGGTTCTCATACAGTTGCAAAACGGTTCAGTTTATGCATTATTCCCAATAGTGCTTTTGTGGTAGCATTGTAAATCTAGCTGTGTTGATTTGTTGGGTTTTTTTCTGATCAGTTTGGTAATTTAATTTTAAGAACTGTCTATTTAAAGAAAATTGTTCTTCAGGAGTTGATAGAAAAAAATAGCTCTATGAAGTTCAAAAGAATAGAAGAATATTGTAAAAATAAACCTATTCCTAGATGTAGATGATTTAGAAGTGTCCTCCATTTAGAAGAGTAAGTGGTTTGACATATATACAACAGTCTACTAAGGAAGTGATGGCAACCTCATCACTTGAGACATATGAAATGTACTACACAAACCAGGAGAAATGTAGTCTGTCATTGCCAGATTAGTCTGTCATTGACCAGAAGAAGCTGGACAGCATTTCTTGGCTGATTCTCTTTTACCTCATATATTGTAAAATTCTTTTTAAAAACAAGTAATTGTCACAGCTGATGGAAGTAATTCAAGTGCAATTTTACTAGAAAAGAAGGAGGTGTGCTCAAAGGATCACTGGAGTCCATTAGAATTCTCAAGTGTGGGATGTGCAATCACAGGTACGTGTCTCTGGAGTGCCCATGTCACTGTGCAGAGCCCTTTTTTGGGTTGTGGTTGTAGCTAAACCCAAACTAAGCCCAGGCGTAAGCACACTAAAGTTTACCTAGAGGTTTAGTTTTTGACATCTGAAAGAACAGAAGTGTGATTCCTTTGGTGGAAAAGGAGAAGCAAGCTGCCACCTATTGGGGGATATAATGACAGATGCAGATTAAGGATTCCCATTCTTACATTTTGTAAAGAATCTTCCTTGTATCTTAAATTGCATTTTATTATCTTTTCTTTCCACAATGTTGGAATTATTACTAGGAGGATAAAAGGCACTATGTGATAAGAGATCACCTGAAGAAAAGCTTAAGCTTTAGTTTATTTAATTTCCCTTGTGCAATTTCTGCCTTTTAGAAAGTAGCAGAGCAGCTCTCCACAGAAAAGTTTTGTGCTGTTGAAGAAAACAGCTGCTTACACAAATTCAGAGTATAGCATTTCAGCCTCCCTAGGACTACAGGACTTGATAGTGAGGTAATTACTGATTCCACATGTGTGTATGTGTGCTCAGACTGCCAGGAGACAGGCAAACTGATGAAGACTAGAGTAGTATTATAATTACAGACTTCAACTAATTGAGTACTTTGCAGATTCTAAAATCAAAAATTATCACCCATTTGTATCAGACCCTTCCTGCACTGTTTTCTAGCCCTTTCCCCACAGATGTGAGCATTATGCCATTCTTACACAGTGTTGCCAGGAGGCAGTTTCTGCATGGCCTTTATTCACCCCATCATCTGCTTTTAGCAAGAGCATGATCAGTAGCTAAAATACATCTTTACACAGTTACATGCTATCTTCAAATGAGCGGTCTGAGAAAGTTTGCAAATTATAATAAAGTTAGGAACTGCCTACGAAACAGGAGAATGAGGCATAGATTTATTTGAATTAGATGCAGAAAATAGACTGAAAAATCACCTTGGGAGGAAAGAATTAAAGATAGTAAGGAGCAGAAGTCTGGAAACAAAAACAATACCAAAAATAGAGCAAGGTAGGGGTGACAATGAACAGCAGTTAGATTAGATAAAACTCTGTAATTCTATATCCACCAGAAATAAGTGTATTTTGATGCCATCTGTGGAGAATCATTGCATCACAGAGGATGTAAACAGTTGTATCTATCTATGGTCCTTTTGAGACTGCACCTGGAATATTGGATTCACTTCTGGATGACTAGAAAAGAGAAGCATTCACATTTGGATGGAGTTCAGAGGATAAAAGCAAAGTGAATAACTTTGGGAGTTTAAAGAGCATGATATATGCATAGTATTTTACAAAGCTTATTATGAAGAGCAAGTAGCTAAAGAAGGATAATCCTTTTCATGAAAATGCTGATAGTATGTGTAGTAAGAAGTAATGGAATTACATTTTGAAAATGTAATAATTTGAATGTGTCATAATTTTTCAGAAAAAATTCCTCATGTAGGGTTTTTGTTAACACATAGAACAAACTGCCGGTACCCTGTCTTTTTGGTCACTAGAATGGAAGTGGTCAAAGGAACAAATACAAAGGGATTGGAGAGTTTGGCATTCCCTACCTAATGTCTGATTCCATTATCTGACCCGGTCAGCAGATGTATTATTCAGCTAGGTCATCCCCAGGCCAGGCTTTGGCTGTTATACAAGAATCTATCTTGAGGAAAAAAAAAATAGCCTGGGTGTGATGCTGATGTGTAAAACACAGCAAGCTTGTGCAAGCCTGGAATTTCTACAGCAACGTAGCAAAGCAAGAAGAGAATATGTTTACAGAAAACTAAGGAATATTTCAAGTAAGGGTTATCCTGATCCCTTATCTAACAAAATCAGCAGTAGTCATTTCATTTCAGTGGGAAGAATCCTGTGTGGTACTGCATGACATACAGTGGGATCTTTTTTTTCCCTAGCTGACACTTTTCTTCTGTTCATTTTTTCTCTTTTTTTTTGTGCTTTCTGCAGGCATATATTATGTGTAATTTTACGTGGGAGCAAATACAAATCCTTATATACTACTTGCACATTTATGAATGTAAACATTTTCTTTAAATAATAGCAAGAATTCCTGCATTTCATCCTTATACTTACCAAAGAAAACACAGAACAGCCTAGGAAACATCACAGAGTCACAGTGTCATAAATCAACACAATTTAACCAACTGGTTAACAAGCTTTACTAAAATTCTGTGCAAATGAATAAATAGCAGGCAGGGGTTTTGATTTTTCATTTGATTGTTCAGCTGGGTGTTTTACACTTCAAACTAAATACAGAAGTGGAAGTGGAAAAGATTTTCCATCAAAAGAGATTCCTTTAAACTTGTAAAAATTAGACTTATTATAAAGACTGGAAAAGACATTCAGTCAAGTTACTTTTAAGACCTATTACAGTATCTTCTGAAACATTCAATGTATACTTCAGGGATGGTTGTAGCAGTTTTATTTATCTGTACAAAGCTAGACTGATTACTATGGAGTTACTCATGAAACATTAATAAAGCACTATGTTCAATGCTAACATGATTATGGTCTGACCTCAGCAACGGTACAAAGGACAGAGGCAGAAACTGTCCCTGATAACATTACCCTAATGCTGGGCTCATCAATCATAATCTCCCAGTTTACCAGGGGAAAAAAATCCACGCATAAAACCTTCCACAGATGTGCATCTGTAGTCCTACTCAGCCTCTCAGTCCCCACAGACTCAGAGCAGTCCTGAGAGCCAGAAATAGAACAGACTCAGTCAGTAAGTCAAGCATGTTAAATCAAGGCAGGAAACACCACTGTGAAACACTGAAGCACAGCTTTTATAATAAGCATTCTTTAGTTTTGAAACAAAAGATGCAAGATTGTGTAATTCAAAGTTAATTATAATGATATTTTCATTATGGCTTATGCACATATTAAATTACAAATTGCAGTGCTGAGTAAAATGTATTCACTATAAATTATATTTTTGAGACTAAACGGTGCCCTGTTTTTGTTACACACTTTTTGTTCCTATTATATAACCTTTACTAAGATTGAATTTTCTTCCTGTCTCTGAAATGATTTATTTGCACTCCTCAGCTGCCAATTGCATTTTTGTACCATTCCCTGTCTATTCAGGAGCATGCATAGTATTTCGTAATTAAAAAGCTTCTTGAATAGTCATTAGAAATATCCAGTATGAAATCTCTCTGCTAAGAGAATCTGGAAGATCTTTTCCTCCTCACCATTCAGCAGCAGTTGACATTTCTTTTCTACCAGATGAGCAGTAGATAAGACTTGATATTGCTTCCTTAGAAGTAGCTTTGATTTTATTTTGTGTATTGCCAATGTTATGCAATTAAAACTTATTCAGGCAAAAGGGATTTCAATCTACCTCAGAGGTTTCAATCACTTTTAGCAGTGTTTTTTTTTTTTAACTTGCTATATTGCTGAAGAATCTTATTTATATCTCGAAGACGCTTACATAAAGGACCAGTTTCTCTGCAGATATCCCTGAATAACCCAAATCTGCATAATGTACTTCTGTGTCACTTCTATTAAAATATTACTTTGCTTAAATGAACATAACTAATCTCAGATAGCACTATTGCCTGAAATATTTTATGAGGAAAGTCAAAGATTTCCCTTTGATAGTCAGTGCAAGGAATGGTAACTGAGGAAGAGAAATATTTGGTGAGAGAATCTGCACTTGGCTGCAGAGGAGCACAGATGTGAGAGGACAGGAGAGGAGAGAAACCCAACTCACAGGCTGAAATGGCTGATGGTCTGGTGTTGAGCAGGCCTGTAAAACCAAATGGTCTCAGAATAATTATAATAAAATATCTTTAAATATACTAAATATAATTTAATAGCAAGATGGAAAGCTTTTTGGAGAGACAGACAGCATATAGATATAGAGGGCAAGGAAGCAAGGCAGGAACTGCAGAAAGAGGAGGTGCAACCATGGTCCAGACAAGGGCTAACATCAGAGATTTCCACTTCGCTGGTGGCAAAAAATACCTGGATAGCACAAAAGGTTGTGCTGTAAAGAGGTTAGAATAGCATATTTTATAAATCCAGAACTTCTGATATTTTACATGGCACATAGTCTACATTACAATAAAAACCACTGCCTCCTACTGACATGTCTGTGAAAAATACTTTTAACATCAAATTAGGATGAGCATAGGGGAAAGTGTGCAGCATTCATAAAGGTCAGAAAAGAGCTACAGTAAGCAGTAATTTGGTTTATATTAACTTTATTTAGTTTAAACATCAACTCACTAATACCTCTTTCTATTTTACAACAGCCACAGGTCGGATTTTCAGCCTGTGGAACATGTGTGCATACACAATTGCCTGCAAACACACAAACCCCCCAAAATATGTATAAACGAGATATATAATAAGGCTTGCAATTTACCTATTAGCAATAAAAGTCACTTCACTGGAAACAGTAACATGATGATAAACTCCTTCCTTAATACAAAAGCCATGAAAAAACTTGACTGAAATGTTGCTGTTTGAAAATTGAGCCCTAATAACAGTTCAAACAAGTCCATTTTGGGAGTGGCTGAATAAAACTCTCTTTTGTGTACATTTTAATTATAATAGATAACAAGGTAGACATTAGCTCATTTCTGTTTAACTGTAAGTATCTTTAAAAACCATATTACATATTATATAAATATTACATAATTATATTAGTAATAACTGTTATTGCTTTAAAAGAAAAAGGTTTCTTATAGTTCATATTAAAAAAATGCTCAGAAAGTTAAAGCCCCCAAAATAATTTAAATCCAAAGTGCTGATCTTTATGGCCATCACCAGCCTATTTTAAGGATATTGTTATCTTTTTCTGTGTGTTTTTCTTACTGTACCTACAAATTACGTTTTATACAGAAAATTCCCTCACCTTATTCACTACTGAGCATTGCATATTCTTGAGAAACCAAACAATGTACTGTTGACAGTGAACACCTCATAAATTTTCAGGAGGCACTTACATGGAGGGGGAGCAGACTGTGCATTAGAGAAAATTAGGGAGAGGATTTGGCAAGTATCGCATGAGTAGCATTGCAGAAGTACTTGGAAGGAACGCCAGCAAACCAGGTCAGACCTGATATAAGAAGCTTTCCCCTGACTAAAATAAATCCAGATTATAAAGCCTTGACCCACTGAGGGCCAGGTGGGACTTTGTAGTATTTTGGTGGCCTGTTCTTGAGGGCACTGTTCCTGTTTTTCATGCCCAGTGCCATACCCTACAGGACACCCCAACTGGGAGGCCATGAACATCACACAGCCCCCATTGCATCTTGCAGCTGGAGGCTGTGCGGTGCTAAGGCACATGCAGAGCCATTCTTCTTCACAGATCTGGCTCCTCTCTCCACCTTCTACTCTGGTCCTTTCCCTAAATTCTGCACCACACCAGTGTTACACCACACAGCTCTTCTGAAATATATGGTTCAAAATAATTAAATTCCCTTGCTACAAGTTTCCTCAAAGTTTCTTCAAGAAACTGAAGTTCTTCCCCAAGGAATTAAGGACCATTATACCTGTAAACAGAGTACAATAAATCTGTTTAAAGAATTGGAGACAAAGACATGATATGCAGCCATTAAAAAGTAGCTAATTTAATAAATTATTAAATAACCATTAATCCATGTGAAATAGAAGTTCTCCAAACCTGCTGGGGTCAGTAAGACCTTCTCTAGAATGAAAAGCTGCTGAGTAAAGGCTGGTCATGCGAGTGGAAACTGCCTCAGGGAAATATGTGTTCAACTCTCTTAACTCTTCTAATTTGAAAGGTCAAAAAAAGTGTAATCCCTCTCGTGAGCAAGACTGACAAACTTCTAACAATGGACAAGGTGCTCAAGGTACTTTTTTTACCTTAGTCTTCCATGGCAACCTCTCTTCCCACACCTTTTGAGTGACTAGACTGCAAGATGGGGACTCAGGGAGCAAAGTTCCTCCCACTTTAAGACAAGATCAACTTTGTGGCCACCTGAGGAACCTGAACATGCATAAAAGTCTATGGCACCTGATGAGTTGCATCCCAGGGTCCTGAGGGAGTCAGCTGATGTAGTTGTCAAGCCACTCTCCATGAAATGTCATGGCAGTCAGGAGAAGTCCCTGGTGATTGGAAAAAGGACAACATTGCTTCCATTTTTAAAAAGGGTAGAAAGGAGGACCCTGGGAACTACTGACCACTTCACCTCTGTGCCTGGGAAGGCCATAGAATAGATCCTCCTAGAAGCTGTGCTAAGGCACATGGAGGGCAGGGAGGTGATTTGGGACAGCCAACACAGCTTCCCCAAGGGAAAGTCCTTCCTGACCAACCTAGTGGCTTTCTATGATGGAGTGACTACATCAGCGGACAAGGGAAAGGCTGCAGGTGTCATCTGTCTGGAGTTGTGTAAGGCTTTTGACACAGTCCCTTGCAACATCCTTCTCTCTAAACTGGTGAGAGATGGATTCGACGGGTGGACTGTTCAGTGGATAAGGAGTTGATTGGACAGTTGCATCCAGAGGGTCATGGTCAGCAGCTCAATGCCCACACAGACATCAATGATAAGTGGTGATCTGCGCCGGGATAAGTACTATTTAATGTCTTCAACATGACATGCAACAGGGTGCATTGAATGCACCCTCAGCAGATTTGCAGATGGTACCAAGCTGAGTGGTGTGGTTGACACACCTGAGGGCTGGGATATCATCCAGAGGGACCAGAACAACTATAGAAGTGGCCCATGGGAATCTCAGAGGTTCAACAGGACCAAATACAAGGTACTGCACTTGGGTGAGAACAACCCCCAGTATCCACACAGGCGGGGGGATAAACAGATGGGGAGCAGCCCTGCCAAGAAGGACATGGGGGTGCTGGTGGATGAGAGACTGGACATGAGCCAATAAAGTCTGCCTGCAGGTTGGAAGGTCAACCTCATCCTGGGCTGCCTTAAAAGCAGTGTAAGCAGCAGGTCAAGGGAAATGTTCTGCCCTTCTGCTCTGCTCTGGAGAGATCCCACCTGGATTGCTGCATCCAATTCTGGGGTCCTCAGGGAGGACATGGACCTGTTAGAGTGGGTCTAAAGGAGGGTCACAAAGATGACTGGGGTCTGGATGATCTCTCCTATGAAGACAGGCTGAGAGAGCTGGGATTGTCCAGCCTTGAGCAGAGAAGGCTCTGAGGAGACCTTATTGTGACCTTTCAGTACTTAAAGGGGCCTATGAGAAAGATGGGAACAAACTTTTTAGCAGAACTTGTTGAGATATAACAGCGGGTCATGGCTTTAAGTGAAAAGAAGACAGATTCAGACAAGATATAAGGAGGAAATTTTTTATAGTCAGGATGGTGAAAAACTGGAACAAGTTGCCTAGAGATGTGATGAATGTCCCATGTCTGAGAACATTCAAGGTTGGGCAGGACAAGGCTCTGAGCAACCTGAAGTAGTTGAAGATGTCCCTGTTCATTGTAGTGGGGTTCAACTAAATGACCTTTTAAGGTCCCTTGCAACTCAAACGGTCCGATAGTTCCATGCTTCTGTGATTCTAACACCAATGAGAGGATGTTAGATGAGAAAAGGATGCAATATGCTCATTTAACCCAAGCAACAATTTTTTTCAAATGTACTGTCTGACCTTTCAGCAATCAAAAGCTCTGCTGTTTTCCTGAAATTCTCTTAATATTCTAGAATTAAAAATGCTAATTTTGACCAAAGGAAATGCCTAATAATTTTTTTGTTAATTAAGTGTTAATAAATAAATAATATATACAGATCAAAAGAAACTTTATGCAGAGTTCAGCCACTCAAGAGAACTCTTAGGCTGATTGCTGTAAATTGATTTGAGGTGTATGCTAGAAAGATAACTGGCTTTAAATTCTAAATTCCTAAAAGGCTTTATTACATGCAAAAGGAACATTAAAAATTGAGCATTTAAAAGTAAGGAAATGCTTTATTGGTTCTTGCTGTGGCATACTTAATTTTATCCTTGCATGCTAGCATCCTGCACTCTAACTGAGGTAAAAGTCCTATGGAAAAGATTATATGGAATGATGTAGTTGCTGACTGTATCATGTTGTACATGCACAGTGCAATATAATTAAGGATATGGTATTTTTTAATTATTTATTGGGAGGCATGCTCTATAAACTAAATAGTATTAGTTTAATAGTATTTAGTATTAAGCCAATGTTAATGCTATTTTAATAATATTGCATTATGCATATGATGGCTTCTAATTTTGAAAAGGAAACAACAGAATTTTGTATGGTTGTCTGCAACATCTCTTTATAGCTTTTTACGGTATGCTGAACTTAAGCCCTTGAAAACTGAGCTATGTGTCATCTCTTAAGCCTGAGCCTTCCTATCCATTTTCATCAGAGATAATAGTCACTGGTTTCAACAGAAAAGGGTCCCATCTTTTTTGGTGGAAACCAAAAATGTTTTCCACCAAAGCACAGAGAATTCCTCTTCCATGAGGAGCATTATAGGGAAAATCTCTGAGGAATGGTTCATGATGACCCAGGCATGGTTTGCTTTGTCTGAGGCTATTCCTGCTTGTGGGGTGGTGAGGAGGGAGCTGCTGCCAGTGAACAGGGTGTGGCATGGTACTGCAGTGCCTGATGCAGTTCTGAAGCAGTCTCCTTCTCATGTCAATGAATAAAATGATTAATCTTTTCCCAAAGTTTATCAGCTTGTAAAATCTGAAATTTCCTTGGGAAGACAAAGCTCTGTCCTAGCTGGGAAGTGTTTGTGCTGAGTAGTGGCACTGTGATAAAAAAAATTGGATGAATTTCCATTTTAGATTTAAGACTGATTATAACTAGTTTGAAAATTAGTTGGAAGACTGTTTTTTTTTTTTCCTTTTCCATCTTTTTTTTGAAAAATTACCTAACTTACTTGAAAAGTCCAGAAATTATTAAAAACCTTGCAGCTAGGAGAAACCCAGTAACTGAGAAGAAAATTAGCGTGATATAAAGGTGAAGGAAAAGACAATATCTTTTTAGTGCTTCTCTCAATAGAATAAGTTACATTTTCTAATGTTTGAAAGATTTCAAATATATCAAATAAGCCTGAAGAGAAAGTATATTTATGCCCACTATGTTTTCTCAGTTACTTCCTAATCCTGAATTTCACTTGCAGGCCCTGGAAAGTGAGTTTGTATCATGTCAGCTTCATCAGTGGATTGACCTTATATTTGGCTACAAGCAACGAGGACCAGAAGCTGTGCGTGCACTCAACGTTTTCCACTACCTAACATATGAAGGCTCTGTGAACCTGGACAGTATCACTGATCCTGTCCTCAGGGAGGTAGGTGTTTACTGTCATTTCATGCTAAGAACTGCTGTCATCTCACAAGAAATGGTACTTTTTCTATCTTTCACTGCTGGAGAAAATGGATGTGTTTGACTTGATTCAGAAGTCAGGCACCGGGTGACTTCAGAAGCAAGTATGAATAAACTAGCAATAAAACAAATGATCCTAACAAATTTAATACTCGGTTATGGTGTGGGAAATTATAATGCAATGTATGTTCTGTAATATAGGGTCTGCTACGTTTTATAACTTGCTTGTGTTAGGCTCACTTAGTAGAATGAAAAACTGGGAAAAACCCCTGCATCATAGTCATAAGGGGAAAAAAATCTAAACTTTACAGTCAGATGATGGTGAGAATATGTGGCTGAGAAAGAATTTATTTGCTAGAGTGACAGCAGCAAATATTCAGATTACTTTTAATCCCATAAAGTATAATCAATCTGTTAAGAAAATAGAAAATGTTTGCTATTTGCTGTGCATTCAGGTATTTATGTTTGTGTATACGCATGAATGAAATATATATATATTTACAAATACTTACAAACGAGTGTTTTAAATTAATCAGTAATTTTTTTAAAAAATTGTATTTGTCTCCTGATACGTTTCCTTGCAGTGACTGTGTTTGTTTTTGCTAAGACTAATAATTTCAGTGATGCTTTTCTAGTAGCGGTTAATTTGAATGTTGATTTCCTAGTACCATTCATTTGTTGGCTAAAACAATTGGAATTTGGTGAAAAGTGTGAAGAAGCAACAGCTGCTAGATGTGTACTGCTGTGATGAAGCTCTACACATAATCTTCCATTCCCCCAGACAGATGCCATCTGCTGTATGCAAAACAGTAATAATATACATTGCCAGGCAATGGGGTTTTGTTTGTTTGCTTGTTTTTTTGTTTGTTTGTTTCCAATCTTGGAGACAGAAGTCTACAGATTTCAGAAAGAAGTAGATTCTAGAAAGCATTAATTCAGCTAACTGTTGAGTTTTGTCATCTTTTATTTATTTATTTATTTACTTACTTATTTATTTATTTTAACAGTGCATTGCTGCATTTGATTATATTCTGTGAATTTTTAGGAGCAGAACTGAAAAACCATTCAGACCCCAGGCTTCCTAGAACTGGGATTTTCACTACATGCACTGCAAAGCTTAGATTTTCTAAACAATTAGTATTTGCTTAGTTTTAAGACTGGCCAGAATTGCTTTGATACGCCCTGCCTCAAATTTTAACATTGACATCTGCATAATAGTTTTCTGGATTTAAAACTTTGAGCACGAGAAGAGTCATGCTCTTTTAGAAATAAGAACAAGCAATGCTTTTGAAAGTATGAAACAGGTGTCAAGCACCATGAATATAAGGGATTTGCATGGCTTAGGGTCCTGATCTGCATGGGCAGACTCCTATGTCTTGACTTAAGGGTCTACTCCCACAGGGCACCTTGTAGGATTGAGGTCTATCTGTCTGTCTGTGCACCTTATTTAACATCTTATGACATGATGAGACTCTTTCAGCTCTCCTGTGGCTCTACTTGCATGCATAACTTGTCATCAGAAATTTAAGAAAATTCATGGAGATGTTTTTGTTCACTCACTTGTACATCTAACCCCTGCCCTTTAAGTCAATAACATATAAACCTCTTCTTAGGCAATTTACACCATGTAAATTTCTAAAAGCACAACTTAATATTCACTGCCACAAGTTAGATTTGTAAACAAAATTCAGTATTAGCAATGAGAAGGCAAAATTACTAGAAAAAAATAAATCCTCCTTATTTTTGTTATACATAGATAACAAAGTTGTGTGCATCCATTTAAAAATAGGGTGCCTTCTCCTCCAAGAGATTTCAGGATTGTTTATTTTTGGTTTGTCATAAGAAGGTTAAAAAATTCTTTAAATTAATTTTTAATCAGAATTTACAGAACATGTTTAAATATAGATAGATTTAGACCTGCTTTCTGTTTTTCTGGGCTCTATTTATGAAACTAACAGACATTCTCTGGCCAATAATAAAGTATGTGACATTTTGGTGATATAGAGGACCATGTATTTGATTGTCATATTTCTGTTATAAGTATAAACGGTAGGGTTTTTGCTTTTTTGTTGTTGTTTGATTTGTGTTTGTTTGGGTTTGTTTGACTTTATTCTGGCTTTTGGTAAATATTCCAGGAAACAAATTAAAAGCAAAAAGATATTTTAAAATCCACTGAAGACCCCTTGTAAATACAGAAATGTTAGGATAAGAACACGAACACCTTTAAATTCGTGATAGCAATTGTTTATCATATTTTACAGTGGCAAGTGGTGGTATCTGGCATTTTAATTTAAAAACACTGCAATTTAGAATTAAATGCACTCTGCAGTTATCCAGGAAAAAGCATCTCTCAGCATCTCAAATGCTCTTGATGTTTATTTTGTAAATAAACTAAAATATTGTGGTCCTGTGTCACAGAAGATGGTGAATGTTCTCAATAAATGGCTGTAAAATCAGCCAGTCAATACAACCTTATTGGCAGCAGCCATTATCAGACCAGTGGGCTCAAGCATGGCAGTAACTGTGGCTATAACTAATTTCATATTGAACTGAGTCCCAGCTGAATCTATCCAGTGAAATAAGTCTCCAAATAAAAAATACCCCCCGTTAAGGTCTGAGCTGATTGAAAGACATAATTTATAAAGGTAGAGCCCTGTGACCTGTTTATGCTATACCTTGGCCCTTTCACTTTCACCCTTTGCTTGAGCATCTCACTCATTACCACTAAAAAAATAATGTTCTTAGCTTTCTAGTGAAGAATGTCAAAGAAGTAACTTCAGTAGTCATCTATCCACAAAGAAATGTTCAGCAGTGGAAGAACTGATCCCTGCCATTCCTTACACCTTTCTCATGTGCTTTGGGAGCTCTCCAAGAAATCTCTACTGTTTAACATGGGAAAAATGGCCATCCTGTGTTATTGTTATTTGTAGATCTACTTAATAGAAGATTTTCCATCTTTCTTTCTTCATTTTCCATATTGAAAATTCCAGCTGATAGAAACCATAATACTGGGGCAGCATTGTTTTAGATTACTACAGATCACATACATATGCCCCTGTAATACCTCTTCGGCAACTTGAGATCTGCACTGGATGGGTAAAATAAAATTGACTTCATTTCAAAATACTCCTTTTGATTTTTCAAACAACTTTGTAATTTCTGGTACCACAAAAAATACTTGGTCATGATAATTTATCTCAAGTAATTACGAGGGCAACATGAAAGTCCTGATTTACATGCCCCATTGAATAAAAGTGTGAAATTGAATTTTGTGGTTTCAGTCTTTTATGAGTAGAAATTGGTAAATTCTCCAGTTCTATCAGTTGTAATGCTCTCTTAGTCACATATTGCAAAATTATTTTCATATTGTAATGAGGAGGAGAAAAATGTGTAACAAAATAAACATTTTCAAGGCCCAACATTCTTCCTTTTTTTTTTTTTTACTTCCACCTTTTTTAAAGTAAAAGCAGTGAGGTGGAAGCTAAAACTTGAAGAACAGCTAAGGATATTGATTCATTCTTACTTGACAGGTGGAATAATGGTTGCAGTACTAACCACAGCAATTACAGCATTAAAATGTCAAGAAATTAGAGGTCAGAATAACAGATAATTTTCTTCCTTTTGTCAGATTAAAAATTGACATTCTGTGACAGCACAGGATTTCTGGCTGAGAAAATTATGACAGCTTAACTCATCTTGTACTTGTAAGGCAGTAATTGATAATGAACTTTACCATGACAGTCTTCTCCTGTGGAGAAACATGACAGAACATCCCTGGTACAAAGCCTGTATCTCTTTTTAATATGTAAACAGTAGTTATATTGGACATTAGATGTTATTTGGAATTGTCTTTACTGTTAGTTTACATCATAATCCAAATCCTTTTCCACGAGGCAGACTTGGCTGACTTCAGGGGATTGATGCTGAGAATGCTAATGTACAAAGAACAATAGAGGAAATAGGGTTTATATATAGTGCTCTGATGTTACAGGTCCACTACTGTTGCTGGTCCACTTCTTTGGTAAAATATAGTTCCTCCCCTCGTTTCTCCCAAAATGTCTCTAGATTTTAGGAGCCCCTTTCATTCCCAGACACCTGGAAATGTGGGCACTCAAAAATCCATTGAGTTGTGTTTTTTTCAAGTTGAGAACTTACATGACACAAGGTGTTGTGGCTGAAAGGAAACAACACAGCCATACTGGTCATCAGAAAATGCAACAGATGAGATAAAATGATTTTTATTTATTACTACCTTAATTTAATGCCTTGTAGATGAAACACAAAATAATTAAATGGACAGTTTAGTACCTAAAATGCTAATCACATGTAGTACTGAAAACACATCTACTTGCAGAAAAGTACTATTTGTGGGGGTTTGATTGTTTTTTTTTTAAATCATAGCCAGACCTGTGTTTATTCCTTTTTTAGACTTTCACCTTGTTTGTGATTAGAAATATTTTGAAAAATCGTTTCAGCTTTTGGTTTGCTTTGGACTTTAGGCTAACTTTTTATCATCCTTTTATTGAGCTGCAAATCCAGCTTAGCAGTGCAGTACAATGACTTCCCTGTGCTGTTGCATCTTCACCATATGCTTGCATCTCCCCAGTCCAGCAGGAATTACTACAAGGCAGTGTGAACCTACTGGGCTCAGATATTTTTTCTGAGCACCTGTCAAGATACCTGAGCATATTCGCAACTCACACAGCAAATTGAAAAATGATTAAAATTGCTAGTGTTTGACAGGCAGTTGCTGTGCCCATAAACTAATCCTAGTAGGACAGTTTTCCTGGCAGCTAACAGAGCATATGGCCTATGCAATATTTATTTCTTTGGTGATGACTTGATATTTAGCATATTTAAATAATTTGAAAAGTCATAATGATGCAGTAGTCTTGCAGTGCTTTTCAGCTACCCTCATTTCTGGGTTATATTTTTCCTCTTATATTTTCTTCTGTTATCTCTTTCTTTGATCTGACAGGAATAACAAAGCATCCCTCTGGATCTGCTATAGTGAAATATGCCCACAGGAAGCAGAGTAGATCACATCAGTTTTCACTTCTTTTTTTTTCTCCTTTCTTTTTTTTTCCCCTCCTTGCTGAAACACTTTTTGCTACTACAGAGGGCTGACATGATAGGCCTGTCAAGACTCAGCAAGATAGATATATCTTTAACAAAGGGAGCTGGAATGCTAGCCCTTCCCTGGTGACTGAACCTGGCAAATTTATGAGGAAAAAATTAACACGCTATTCTAATAGCACTATATAACACTTTCAAGGTAGTGCCAGCCCTTGCCACCCTGTGCTCATTCTTCCTTTCTCTCAGAGTTGTTCTTATTTATTCTGGTTTCAGTTTTAACTTGTTAAGATATTTTTCTTCTGGGAGCTGTTTCTTTGATGTGACAAGAATATCAAAACCACCCCTATGGATCTGCTTGACTGAATTGTACCCACAGCACTGGCCGCTTATATGTTCACTTATGTTTAATTGCCTCCATACAAGGGATGGTCTTTGCTCCCTTTCTAGGAGCAGTCCTGTTTAAGCATGAATAGGGATAGTGGTGAAATTAGTATCAATATCTACTTTCTTCAAAGTTAATTTAAGGAATTCAAGTAAAAGCTGTCATCAAAGTAGAAATTATTTTCCTATATGCTAAGAGCATTGTTCCTGTCCAAGAAATGTGTACTTGCATTATATTGATTTTTCTCAAGAAATCGACTTCTCCTTCATTACCAAATACTGTTTTTCCTAGACATACAGTACAAGGATTTTTTTCCAAATTTGTACTAGTTTGGGAGAGAAAACCCTTGATTATTTTGTACTATTTTTGGCCTGTGTGTTTTGTTGCAACCCAGTTGCATTAAGAGATTATCAACATAATAGTAATATATTTTTTAATATGTTTCACTCTGGGAGCATCTATGGATATAATATAATAATTTGTATGTTTTTCCAGTGAGTTTCAGAGCTCAGTATCATTCTCTAAATGGAAAAGTAAGAGTTTTTATTTGCTGTCACTTTGTTTTAACTCTCTGTAGATCAAGAAGCAAAACACAGGGGTTTTTTGAGGGCAAGATATTTATTTCTGTAGGTAAAGATTCCTGCAGAAGACACTGAATATAGGAAAAGACATATTAAATCACAATGTTCAATACGGAATTAATATAAATTGCATGAGGTCAGTTACCGCACAGTAATTGCCCAGTGTATAGACTTCTACTTGGATATTAATGTGTGCACTTTCATCTGTTTCTTGTTCGAAGGAAAGGGCTATCAGAAGGTGTTTGCTTCAAAAAAACAGAAACATTTAAATTATGCATCCAATTTAACTATGAAATAACTTTTTGGGAGAACCTACCCTAAGTAACACAAGCCATTTATTACAAGGAATCAGAAATCCATAATCTGATCCATAGGACTCCGCTTTAAAAACATCCTTCTACCATTGCTTGAAACGACTATCCACAGTTAGATTAATGTTTGATCATGATATCTCCAGTTAATGAATATATTAGAGATGAGAGATAGTCAGTATTTCAAAGAATCCATGATGATCTGAATTCATGACCATTCCTGGATCATGCTGTTACATGTTTATGGGAATTCAGAACCTTTTCAGAATCAAGAAAAGTCACAGTCTCTTAAAGTAAAACATATGGCATTTGTTTGTGGCATAGAGGTGGGGTTTTTTTTCCAAAATGGCATATTAGAGTGTTTGGGATTTGTTTATTATTTATTGTACTTGTGATTAAAAAGTTCATTATCCAGGTAGAGCTAAGCACTGCCACTCAATGTACATCACCAGCTTTACACTGTGTTCAAACATAAGAGCTGATGGTAACTTATTAAGCTGATGGGACTTGAATCAGCCTATTTATTAAATATTTCAGATCATTCATTCATCAAAGGAATACTGTAGTGAATTTGTAAATAACCCATATTCCAGAAAAATATCGTCTAATACTTCAACCTACTTGAAGTATTATTTGCAATAAATCGTTTGGCCCATTCTCATCCACGTTAGAAATTTCATGTGCTTTTCAAATCCTGGAGTCATACCCAAACTGAGTTTAATGTTTCACCGATACGAAAAGAACATTAACCACAATTGCTCTCTTTTATTGCAGAAATATATAAAATATAGGTCTTGTGCACGAAAATTTCTTTATTGTCTGGGTTTTTTTGTTTTTCTCCATATGGATGACAGGTACCAATTATTGATTTTTAAAATTAGCAACAAGCATTTTCACATGCACTTAAAGTAATATTTTATGCAAGAGAGAGTGATGGGGTGAAAATTGCTGCAGCTGATTGTAACAGAAATAGCTGGAAGGGGCTTCTTTTTTCCTATTAGCACAGATTTCAGTTGTATTATGCTGTCGTTACCTCAGCATAAATTAACCATTATTCAAAACATTTCCCACACAGTAGTTTATTGGAACAGATATTACTCAGTCTAAGTATCTAGTCATTCACTTTGAAAGATGCAAAGCTGAGCTTTCTAAATGTTTTAAACATATTGATAATGTGCCTCTTTAATGCTATTTTGAAGCCTGTATACAGTGTATCTATATTATTGTTTTCAATTTATGTCAAGAACAAAGTGAAGTTTTGAAGAATGTGTTCTGGGAAATAATACAAACAGAATTATTTCTTTATAAACTAAACCCTGCAAATAACTGAGAACATTTATTTTAAATGTAACAGTATGACCTTGTTCCAAAACTGAAATTCTAATATACACTGAAACCTGATGAATACTATATGTGACACCTTTCAGTATGTACATTTTACCTACTTCCCCATCAGTCCTTTTTCAGATGTGAGTTTTGAAGGTTTGCCTGTTCTCTGAAATAGATCTTATGTCCTGCAGTGGATAAATTTAAGGTTGGCAGATGGCTGGAGCCTCATCATAAGCACAATTTGTACTAAAGAGTATGGGCTTTCAAAATCTCAGTGCACCTTCTTAAGGTGGGAGCAAGACAGATGATTTGTGATAGAAAGATGATGCTGAGACCAAAGAGATAAGCCTGCATTTAATTTCTGTTCGGATGAAAAATGAAACCCACTAATGTTATACTGCCACATTCTTTACTTAATTTTATTTCATTAACAAGAATAGATTTTATTCAAGGTTTTTGCGACTTTTTTTTTTGTCAAAGCAGAAGTAGAACCCGAAGTCACATTTTTTTTTCATTTTGTATAGTTTTATGTTTATAAATGAAGAACAAAATACTCATACTAGATACTTTGGTTTACTGAGCCTGCTCTGTTTTCCAAGCATTAAAAATGTCTTCAATAATAAACCAGAAGAAAAAACATCAGAGCTAAAATGCATTTTTTGATGATTAAGTAGCCTTTCCTCTTTTATTACTGCCCAGCTTTCAGAAGGCCTGTTCTGTTGTTTTCTTCCCTATTTTTCTCATTTTATTTTGTGTTTTCCGGAAGGGGAAGTTCTTAATTGTAAAAAAATGTACAATGTGTATGTTCTGCATAATGGCGTTCTGAAACATGTGTAAGTCATTCTTCTGGCAGCAAAGGTTACTAATTATTTGAGGTATTAATAACATTTATTTTCCACAACAATTATATTCTCTAGACTTACTCTTATACCTTCATTTATTTACTTCTACATAAAAGATGTCAGTGCCCCAGCAGTTCAAAAGTCTACCTGCTTATGATTATCCAAATTCTTGTCAACTGCTGGCCAAATTGCCTCAGGGTTGCTAATAGAGCCCCTTTCTTTCATGTTTTGGTTGAACTTCCTCATGAGCATGGTGTGTTATTCTCTGTGTTGATTTACCAGAAAGATTTCAGAGAATTCAGGGAAAAGCATCCTAGTGATGGAGGACAGAGAAGACTGATTTAGGAGCAGGATTTCAAGAGCTTGACAGAAAATAACAGTCAAAGCAGATGTGTAGCAGAAAGGCAGGAATATGGAGAGTTGCTCATGCCAACTGATATAGGGATTTTGTTAGGACTGATCCCAGACTAACTAGCACTTACAGGGTCAAATTCAGATGTGATAGTTTAGACATACTGGCAGAAGTTTCCAAAGGTCTATAGGTCATAATTTGACTGTACGCATCTCATACGAGAAATTGTAGAAGCCTCATTAAATGGGTAATCTCAAACTAGAATGAGAAAAAACTGTGAAAATGGGTTGTTAGGAAGAATGTACATTGTGGGAAAATAGAAAAATTGTGCCTTTTTCAACTGTATCTTTTATTCTGTTATGTTTTGTTATGGTGACAGCTTTAAGCACAGTATGAACACAGCTGCTTTTTAGGTAACTGCATTAATCTGTGCCTCCCTTGCTTACATTAACTCCCATGCTATGTTATTGTGCTTTTTTCTGTTTGTTTTAATTCAGGATTATATTTATAAATTTTTAATTTCTGAAAAATTAATGTAGAATTTGGTTTTGGGGGGGCTTTTTTAATTGATACATTATGGATGGAAACTTTTCCAGATGGCCAGGTCTTTGGAGCTCTTCGTTGTTTAACACCCTGAGTCACTGGTTCTTTGGCTTAAGTAGGCCAAAGTCAATGGGTTTAAAATTTGTAGTGTCGTGAGCATCTACCCTGTATAGATTGTTATCCAGCAAGCGCAGTTTGCTCCAGTTCCTACAACCAAACCCACTTGCATGTAATTGACACCAGGTGACAGAAATTAAATATTTTCCTAAATACTCACAGTTCTTTTTTTTTATTTTTTATATTGCCAGTTTTGTCAGGATGTTACACAGAATGTATAACTGTCTAGTGGTTTTACTATATTATTTAGAATATTATAATATTTTACAATATTATTTAGAATAGGATGCAAATGTATGTGCTTTTCCTAAGACAAAAAAAGGACAGTACAGAGGAGGGAAATGTAGCTGCAGTGGAAGAAGGGTAAGGAGAAAAACTTGAGACTTTTTCTTACAAAAAGGATAAACTCAGTTGATGGACAGAAAAATCATGGAAGAAGTGGAAGTATTGAAGTATTTTTGTTCTTTAAAAAATCATTCCTTCCCAAACTAGCTTTGTCATTGCAGAAAATTTACATGCATTTATTGCTTATTTTTTAAGGGTTTAATAGTTAATTTTTAAGGCTCACAAATTAGCTTTTAAATTAAAAAGCATAATTAAAACCATCTGTAAGCATGCACTGTGAAAGCTCTTAGTCACAAAAAAAATATTAATTAGAAAAAAATGGATGAAGTTTCAAAGTTTCAGTTAAAACTCCTACTGGTATTACTGTTGCATTTTTATCAATAGGATGGCTATGCTTAAGGGGCTGTGTGCTCCTAAAAATGACAATTGAAAACATACAGTGTTTTGAACAAAACCAAAGATGAGGAGAGCTAGTATTTATAGTATTAAACCTGATGAAGTCACCAAAATGTTTTCTCTTCTATCTGCACAGAGTAAAATTTTGCGGTGTGTAAGAGGCAGTGCACTGTTGGGATGACATAAGCATCTCTGAAAGCCATGGGAAATAGCCCAATGCTACTTCCTTGGCTTGAATCCCAATTACTCCCCAAGCACTTAACAAGCCAAGGATACTTGTATTTTCTTCTCATCCTGGTTAGTTTTTCCTTTTTTTTCTAGCAGCTGTTTGAGAAGCAGCAAGCCAGGCTCTTTCTGCTTCTGTGACCATTCATGGCTCATGAAATAGTCGTCCCTTTTGAAAGTCAGGGAACCTTCAGAAATATTCAATCCCAACATTTCCTCAAAAATACCGCTGTTTTTTTCACTTGCTGCATTGGCCTGTTGAGAGCTGTGAGTGGAGGTCAGGCTGACAGCTTCTTCTTTCTGGACCAGGCAGTGCAATAAGGACATAGATGCCCAGTTTTGCTGTTTTGTCCAGACTGGAGTTTGCTTCATGTCTTTTTCCCCAGGAGATCTTCATGAACAGTAGAAGTTTCTTTGTTCTGCCTCAGTGAAGAGGAAAATAACAAGAAATTTTTCACAAGTGCCTTCTCTTGTAGCATCTTCACTCCTGCACAGCATCTGGAACTTCATTATTGTAGGACTGTAAATGTGTAATACCATTGTCTTCATTTTCACAGAATAACTAGGTTCTGCTTGCAGGTCAGCGTTCTGGTTAGTATAAATGATAATGGATCAGTGATGTGTAAGTTTAAGATCTTTTTAAAATTCTTCTTAAATTATAGGAAAACCAAAAGCAGTATCAAGTTTTGTCCAGAATAAAGCCTTGTATGTGCTGTAGAGTTTAACGGGACAGGTCAGGGTGAGCAGCCTCTCTGTCTGAAAAGAAATAATAATGAGGGATGAAGGAAGGGAAATGGAATTGCATGGGAAGGTGGGCATTTACAGAACTCCTGTCTTCTTGAGGGAGGGAGCATGAGAAGACAAATGAACAACAAAGAGAGGAAAAAGGATAGAATAAACATTTGGAGATTTTTTTTTTTTGCAGAGGAGGAGGAAGAGAATGGGTTAGAAAGGCAGACAGTGGGAGGCTTATAGAAAAGAGGGAATTCCCATAGGAACAGATAGTTTTTGATATGGTTAATGGAGCAAAATTATGCAGCCTTCCAAAACTTTATGGGATTTTTTAGTCTTGACCTTTGGGACTTATTTTTTAACTAGTGAATTCATTGAGATATTGTATAGTATAATCTAGTTAAGCATTTCTAAACAAAAACCGAGACTTTATTTTACGTACTTTTGACTTGTAAAATTTAGCAGACTTCTAAATGCAGTTGATGGTGTATTGAAAAGCACTACTGGCAATTTTTAGCCTGGCACAGCTGGAACTTCAGTCTTTCTTTCTGTCACACACTTCCCTTCACACGTGGAAACAATTGTAGTATCCCAGACAGAAGCAGTGTTTTTGGCTTTTTTTAAATGCCTGTAAATTTTAGCGACTGTCAAGTAAAGGATGATAATGAAAATGCTCTTTTTTTTTTTAAATTTTATTTCTTTTGCTTTATCTTTTGTAGAATTTGAAAATCTGAAGTGGTTTCAGTGAGAACCTGTATTTAAAAATTCGTAACACTTTTTATTTCATACTCAGGAAAATGTAACAAATTTACCTGCGCTTTAGAAAAGCCTTGAAATAACTATTCATTATTGGAGATAGTGCACTTAGAATCCTAGGAGTCTTTTCAAAAAGCAATGTATGTTTCATAAGTTTCCTCTGTTTAAAAAAAATACCTGACAGATAACCATCCCAAAGATCTAAAAACATAAATTAAGATTTTATCATCCTGGCTTGTATTTCATATGCAAAAGAGAAAAATAAATTAGTTAAAGGATGACATAATGGAAACACTTGGCTTAAAAGCAAAAGCTCCTGAGTAGGAATGCCAAGAGATATGTAGAAGATAAGAACGTAATGGTAGATTTTTTTAAAAAAAGAAGACAGAAAGATGCAGGCAAGAATAGCTTCTGAAGGAGTTTTAGTAGTAGCAAGAGCTTGAATTTCCTGAAACTTTAAACCAGCAACACAAACTCAAGAAGAAAGCTACATTTTGGCCAGACTAGAACATGATGTTCCGAGTCCGATCTTGCTAAGGCCTAAGAGTGAGGACTTTTTCTTAGTAACAGGAGTTATACAATAGGAGTCACATTGAGGAAATGGAGCTTTTTTGGTCTGGTTTGCTTTGCAAATACAAACTAGGGCTTATCTACAATTTTGTATGTTGTAATGCTTTGATTACCATCATATAAAGGAGTAATGCAAAGGAGTAGTATCAAAAGGGAAATTCTGTGTTGCAGGTGTACATTTTAGTAATTTGCATTGAAGAATCAAGATGTCAAAGAGAAGTTTGTTCCACAGACCTAAATATCAGATGGGAAAGATCATCTAGGCTGGCCTCTCACCCGACAAATCACATAGAGCTTTGCCCATTTAGCCTTTTGAATCTGACCATCAGGGTTGGTGTCTGAATAATGAAGAGGATACGAAAGTGTTTCCTTATTTAGGTGATAAGAAATTATTTCAGACAGTCACCTTAAATATTTATAATCCAAAAACGACAAAAAAAAAATTTGTTTTAAAAAAAAATTAGTGAATGTCTTTGGAAAAAGTGAAATTGTTTTTCAAATTGAGAAGAATCCTTTTTTCTGAGGTTGCTCATTAGGTACCAATCAGAAAACGATTTAAGGGCAATTTTCAGTCATCTAAAAATAAAAAATCCTTATTGCCCAGGTTTCAAAACCTTAACTATTTATGTCATTAAGTTACATATTTGATGAATTATTGCATCATGCTATTATATCTCTTACAAAAGTAATTTAGCAGTAAAATATTTTCTAATCTTTGTACTCAGTAACTTAATGATCAAAGAAAGAAACATTTTATTTTACAAACTTAATACAGATTTGGAAGAATGATAACAGAGCAATGATTTCATTTGGTATGACATCAATGAACACGAGAGTTTCAGTAAATGTTACCAATCTGTATGGGACAGAAATAATTACAAACATGAACATAAGATATACAATAGTTCAACTGAAGACAATAATGGAATGAAATGAGAATAATAAAATGTTCTTTGTGTGATGGGTGATCTCATCTAAAGCTTTACTTTCTAAAGCTACTTGAAGAGTGGAGAGGGAGATGCTGAGCTCTTCCCTCTGATATTCAGGGACACATGAAAATGGTTCAAAGCTCTGCCAGCGGAAGTTTATACTTAACATTAGGAAGCTTTTCTTTACTGAGTGTGTGGTCAACTACTGGAACAGACTTCCTACAGAGGTGGCCAGTGCCTGAAGCCTCTCAGTGTTTAAGAGGCATTAATAACTTTCTTTATCTTTGGTCAGCCCTGAAATGGTCAGGGAGTTTGACTAGATGACTGTTGTAGGTATATTCTAGCTGAAATACTCAAGTCTAGGCTATACTATACAAAAGAAAAAATAAAAAAAGAAATAATGTTGGATGTATTTGTAAATAAAATTATAAATAAATATAATAATTTCTTCAGTTCCAGGCTATGTTTAGAGTTTTGCACAGCATGGACTCCATAAGCAAAGGGATGCTCCCTGTTTGCCTTTGTATACAGGCAAACAGCATGGAAGAAAAGGCGGTGGAATTGTCATGGACTGGAAGCAAGACCTACATTTTTTAAACTTATCAAAGTTGTAAAAAAGAATGTGATGAAATGAGCAGTGTGGCCTGAGAAGCCCCTATAACAACACAGACCATGTCAGAGGAATTTGGAGTCAAAACCTTTTGCTTAAGAGTAGAACAGAATTTTGTAGGTTTTAGTGTAATTTAATGGGAGAATTTTGTTATGTCATTGCTAAACTCCTTTGTTCCAGGCAGAGTTGGAAGGAACAAGAATGAGAAAAATTATAGGGTTTTTTTTCCCTTCTGGTACACTTAGGAAGGGAGGGGAGTGCTTAATTCCTTCATATCAACCCTTTTCAGCCTGAGGAAGTTCTCCACGATTTTCAGGGAAATGGAAGCATTTGTGCTCAGGCACATGGGAACTTTACTAGTGAGAGAATTCATAAAAGAATTCTCATAAAAGGAACACTTTCAGCTAAACCTGTCCTGCCTGCAGGATATTCGTCTTTATGGCATTTTTGCTTCATCTGCTCTGTTTTTGTTTGTGAGATGTATTGACTATATTTCCCACTTGCAGCCCATTAACCAAATGCTTGCTTAAGCTGGCAGAGTGTTTAATTTTTCTTTTTTTCATGAGAGGCATATTGGAGTACCAGGGGCAAGGATGGGAGAGCTATAAAGGTGAGAGAGGGAAGAACCAGGTGTCACTATTAGTAGCTTCATGAGGTAAATGTGAGAGGAAATAGGCAGCACTCCCTGAGACAAAGATCACTGATGTGACTCATGCCTGGAAAGAGAATGGGTGATCTTACCTTTCACATTCTCATTCTTTTCATAGTGCTCTCTTTTTTCACAGGGGAATGAGGAAGAAGTTCAGGGTTGGACAGCTCTGGAGGGGGGGGAAGCTGAAGGTCAGCTTTGAGCTGTTGGTGTTCTGCTAGGGAGCCATTTAATTGCACACAGAATCCAATGAGATACCTCCTGTGAGGGGAACGAGCTTAAGGATGCCCCTTCTCCATTGTTAAATTAATAAAGTAGTGACCTGTGGAGAAAATCCATTTCAGTGCCCATCTTTCAGTCCCTTGAGTATCCTGATTAAATAACTGACTGTATTGAAGCCTCCAGAGTAGTTGAGTCATTGCTTGTGTTTAAACTACAGCACTTCTTTCCTCCAAACACACAGTAATAAAATGGAATTCAATACTCTTAATCAATTTATCAAAAATCCTGAAGATATTGGTGCTGCTTAACATCTGTAGATTCAAAGAAAAAAGCAATATCTCACACCACTTGTACAAAACAAAACCACTTCAAGCTGCTTATGCTACCCACCAAAGGGCTGTCAATCATATATTCTCTGAAGAAGACAGTGCTTGGGGGCTGTTGAGTGTGCTGGCTGCACAGGAGGGAGAGCACATAAAGGATTCCTATGTTTACTTGTATGCAAAAATGAAATAAGCTTCCGGGAAAGGCAGTGTTGGATGACTATTGTTGTGCATATTTCTCATATGCCTAGAGATTTTCACTCTTCGTTGGACTCAGTCCCCATGCACAGGGGAAAATGGATTATAGAAAAGCTTCAATGTGGTAACAAAGAATAAAACACACCGGGATTATGGGAATTAGTAGTAAGAAGCCTGAATATGTTAAAAAAAGAAAGTAACAAAAACATAGAGAAAGATAAAAATTTTAGAAAGTTTACTGATCATTGTGGTAATCAGTGAAGATTAATAAAAGAAGAGTGCTTCACGTAAGAATGAAAATATTGTCTATCTGCAGCACAGTCTGTTTCTTAGGAATTTCTTTCTTCCCTTCATAATTTATAGTAAAAGTGCTCATGCTTTTATGTTTCTTGTGTTAGGTAATCACCAGGTATCTCTCTCAGCAAAGGGGATTTTGCAAATGAAACGGGCTGTTAATACCTTCCTTGTTGATTTTATCTGCATTTCTAAGGACATTTTTAGAGAAAAAGTATGTTAAAAATAAACTGCTTCATGGCTTACCCTTTTGGCAATGGTATGTCAGCGAGCAAACAAAACCTTAATTTCTGTGATGTTTCAGATGAGTCACTTCTAGCATTTGCATTTAGATTAGGACTGTACTTCTGAAATGAATATGCCAACCATCGCTATTTTCCATGCTCTCATGCAAGCTGCAGTGCAGCTTTGGAATGTGAGAACTGGCTCCCAAGCCACAGAAGCTGAGTGTTCCAGGGGTGCAGCTGGCAGAGCTCAGTCACTGTTGGGGTCTGCAGCCCTCCGTGGAGCCAGCCTGGTGGGAAAACCCTACTGTGGACATGTATGCAGCAGGGCTTCCTCAAGAGGAACATGGCTTCTTCTCCGTGGTATACAGTGATAGAACACGTGAATGGTTCAAAGCTGCACATGGGAAAGTATAGATTGGACAACAGGAAGCATTTCTTTACTGAGAGATTGATCAACCACGGGAACAGGCTTCCTAGAGACGTGGTTGATGCCCCAAGCCTGTCAGTGTTTAAGAGACTTTTGGACAATGCCTTTAATAACATGCTTTAGCTTTTGGTCAGCAGTCAGGTGTTGATCGAGGTGACCATTGTAGGTCTGTTTTAAGAGAAAAGAATATACTCTCCTCTCCTCTCCTCTCCTCTCCTCTCCT
>VZTI01005702.1:1622440-1725254 GCA_013397865.1 Struthidea cinerea | reverse complement strand
CCTCTCCTCTCCTCTCCTCTCCTCTCCTCTCCACAACTCTTTTACTCTGCAGCTCTGTTTCTGTTGTTTCACTTCTTGCTGGTAGAGGCATTGCCTTTGACCACTAAAAGTAATTCTTACACCTAAAGAAACAGAGTGCTTGAATTATTTAGTAGCATACTTGTATTTATTTCAAGCAGAATTAAGAAATAAAACCCAGATACTTCAGTAGACTGCATAATGAGCAAAGCAAATGTATTGAACTTTTAATTCCATGGGAAACTGCCACTAAGGCCTCATCCTTCAGGGTGCAGGGCAGCATCCCAATGTCCTTGTGAATGTACAGTCTACCTTTAAGCGTAAAAATTGGAAACCAATAATTTATTTTCTTTGAGCAAAATACACTGAGGATATTATTCATAAGATTCGATTATTTGATATATTGATTTCTTGACCAAAATGTATGCAAATGTATAATAGACATTTCTTTATATTATTGTTAAATGACCATTATTAAGTCCTATGAAGTTGTGTGTTGTTTGAGTGCATAAATTAGCTTGTGTGAGATCAACTAATTTTAAACTTGGAATTGCCAGCAAGTTTACAGATTTTTTTTTCTCATTCTGACCTATTATTATCAAATAATATGCTAAGAGCCATTTTATTTTTCTGAATACATGATCATATCTTAACAGATACTCCCTGAAGTGTCTGGAGTACAAATCTCATTTTATGTGTATTAAAAACAGTAGGGAATCTCAAATCAGCTCACTAAATAGCTTTTCTGCAACACCTTATTGAGGAAGAGAGAACTAATATAATTGCCATTTTGCTGTTCTGAAAGCTTTAAATCTGGCAGCCACTGAATTTCAAGCTTATATTGTTTCTGCATGAAGGCCATTTGAAGGTGAAATGAGAATAAACTTGATTTTATTAATATTTGTATTAAATTGACTAGAATGTGTGTCTCAGGGAATGGTGTAGCACTTTGCACACAATACTCAAGATATGATGGGAGAAAAGGAATTGATTTATTAGAATGAAATGTTTAAGAACATTAAATAAATCTAAAGTTTGATGATTTACAGCTCAAGAAAAACTGTGGTGTACACATACCAGTTTTCAGATTAATTTTAGATACAGCCAGAGTTCTCTTGTAAACAAATCAATGTATTACATTATTATTCACAGATCTGTTTTGTACCTGCTTTTCATTTTGTGTCACGTTATCTGATAGGAGGCAGCATTAGGAATACCCTTGGGCCAGTCGCTTTATCTCTGTGTGCATTTGTTTATCTTCTGTGTTAAGTTTTGACAAGGTTTTTCTGTCCTTTGTGAGTATTGTGAGCTCCAGAGAGCAATACCAGTGGTCGCTGTGCACAGCAGTGGTGCTGTGCAGACTATAGTCTCAGTGCAGTAGCTGAATGTTATGGGTATTTTTTAATAAACATTGTTCATTTTATTTAATGCTTCTAAGAGGTGTCAGTTTTACAGATGGTATTTTGACTGAAAAGGATAACATCACTATCCATGGGGTGGGGGACAGGCAGTTGTCTTGTAAATGCAAGCCAGCAAAAATATTCAATATTCCCTGAGTATCAGGGTCTTGGTTCTGCATTTGTTCTGCTTACAAAAGGACTTGACATTAACTTAAATGTTTTAAAATTATGGGAGCATAGAGTATGTGAGCATTTACCAACACATCTTCAGCTGTAAAATAACAGCTGCTTTTGACCATTATATTTTAAGTGTCCACTCCTCATAATCTGAAAAATTCATGTGAGTTTGTTATTGTATTCTACTTCTCTTTCTCCTCTATCACCTCCATTAATCTACTTGAACTGAGAGGGAAAGCCAGCAAAATTTATTTGTGCAGAATTTACAGCCAAACCATCATAATTTGCCAAGACTGGACAACATGAAAGTAAATGTGTAAATTAGAACTGGACTGCATTGAAAAAAATTAATAATTCATTTCTATGCTCCTGCAAGAGAACATAGTATTATTTAAGGGATCACTATAAAGGGTAGGAGAGGAAGAACTGGGTTTTTTCGTTATTGCTGCCAAATACAATTCACACTCTTTTTTCAACACAGAATTATTTCAAAAATTAGAATTAAATTAACCTTGATAATTATTTGGAAAAAAAAAAGAAAAAATGGAAATTACTTTCTGAAAATATTATTGACAGATATGTGTGAAAGTATATATCACACTGATATATACCGATATAGTTAATATTAGTATTTTTAATTTTGAAAATAAAATTCACAAACAAGTATAATTCCTTTCCCTTCTTCTCACCTGGCAAATCAGTTCTGAAGTACTGAATGTAATAGAAAATACTATCTTTATATGACTTGAAGTGAATTTTGTACTCCTGTATAAAAAATGTCTGCATGAGTGTGTAAAGAGATACTGTTTGTATGGTGCACATAGATAGCTGCTGTATGGACATATACACATATATACACATATTCCCACAGAAACGTGTTGGTTTTTTATAAAATTAATCTGTGATTATAAATTAAATCAAAAAATTAAACATTAAATGATGTTAATAAAACCTGAGATGCTCACCAGTTCCCAAGAAACAGTCTGTGCCTTGGAGGCTGGAGTTCACTCTGAATTACTCAACAAACAAGAAATCACCTGTGCTGGGATAATTATGGCATCAAATGTACTAGGGCTACAATCCATTGAAAGTCCTTCAGCTGCTTGACTGGACTTTGCATTAGGTCTCTTTTTCAGCAAATGTTTGTTTGTGGTATTCCATTATATACCTGTCAGTCTAGGGCATTAAGAATGGTGGACATCAGTGACCTGCTAGGAAATCTCTCTCTGAGAGCTGTTCTTATATCTATGCAGTGAAGTGGAGGAAAGCACAGATCGGCTTGTAGGAATGACAAAATATGTACGCTAAAAGGATTCTTCTGTATCCTGAAGTATTTATCGTGCTTCTTACGGTTTTATGTCTGAAAGAAATAACAAAATTTACCAAGATAGTTTTTGGTTTTCATGTTAATTCTGTGTAGCCAATGAAAAATTCATAAAGCTCACAAGAAAAATATTAAGGGTCAGTAGTTCAGGGTACAGTACATATATAGGTACACAATGCACTGTGCATTTCAAAATCTGACAGTTTAGTTTTCTATGAAAGCTTTATTCTCGATTTTACAAGGTCAAATAAAATAATACCTGTCTGAAAAATAAGGAATATTCTCTTACAATTGTTTCTACAAGTAGCAATCTTTTGCTGAAGATTTTGAGAATATATCTTAGATATATTTTTGTTTGAATGAACTGTTTGATTAGAAGCATTTCAGTATATGTCCTGCATTCTACTACCTATAGAATTAGTCAAGATTTATTGTGAAATTAGACTTGTCTTGAAGAATGCATTTAAATTGCTAAGTTTTCATTTCTAACTTGTGAAGCCCGAAAGCCCATAAAAAAAGCAATAAAATTAAGGATGAAATAAATATTCAATGAATGTATGCAAATTGGAAAGGTTTCTACATTAGTCCTAATGTGCCTGACAAGATTTGTTTCTGGCATTTTTTTGTTTTCACCTACTAATGTTGAAATAGTATTTTTTTTTTAATGATATTTCACACATAAATTTTATTTCTCAGTTTTCTTTTCTTTCCCCCCATTTAAGATTCCAGAGGCTTATTTTATTAGAGATCCTCATACTTTCCTCCTTACAAAGGACTTTATTAAGGTATATATGTTCTTTTTAGTGCAAAAAACCCAAAAGCTCTCTCAAGACCTGAACTGCATGTCCTCACAGGTTAACATTTTCACATGTAACGCCAGTTACTGGAGATGAGAATGGTTAGTTGGTTAACTGAAGCATGCTTGAAAGGAGAAGCAAAGCTTGTCTACAAAATACTAACACTTGGATGAGTCTGCAGCCTGGGAGGAGAGCACCGGGTGAATTTTCTGGACTTTTTTCATGGCTGACTTGGGATATGCCTGCGTTGTCACAGAGTGTGTTGACCTCTCTCCTTGACGCATATTGCTCCTGACAGTCCCTCTCCTTTGCCTGCAGGCCATGGAGGCGCAGATACAGAACTTTGGACAGACGCCATCGCAGTTGCTCATTGAGCCCCATCCACCTCGGAGCTCTGCCATGCACCTGGTGAGACATGACTGCTGGCTGGAAATGCATCCCATTTGAACCTTAAGGTCCCTTGTAGGTCATAAAGTACTCATTAAAGCAACACTTTTAATGCCCCCACTGCCCATGCAGCCATGCTTGCTTTGGGTAGCAACAAATCACAGGGCTCTATCAGAGCAAGGTGGAGGTGTGACTAGCTGTAGCTTCATATAGTCCTGGATTTTCCTTACTAATATTGTATAAGAAGGCTCCATCTTAATAAATATAAACTTGATAAATACATATTTGCATTCTTGTTTCTGCAAGTGGTGGGAATGACTGCAGGCTTTTCTTAGAGTGAGTAGGTTGTTTTGTTTTAAAGGATGCATTGTTAGGGGCTGATTTATGAACAATGTCTGCTTGACAAAAATGAAGTATTGGAGTTCAAATCATGCTGGAATCCTCCCCCCCATTCCCCCGGGAGAATGAAATGTATATTTCGAGTTTCAATTCAAACTCCAAAATTCATTTCCGTCACATTCTTCTCTGTGCTTCTTGCAAAGAATTGTATGAAATAGCCAGACTGAACAAGACAGATCTCTGTGCCCCTGAGTGCCTTTGATAAAATGCTTAGAGCTAGATATTTCTTTTAAGCTTTGTAAATCAACAGTAATACATGCAGTAGTTTCAATCATTTTTTCTATCTACGAGGAAACCGTTCTATTTAGTACACTGCAAAAGTGGAAATTGATCTGGAAGTGGTTGTTGTATTAAGTAATGTGTACAAGTCAAACTTAGATAATACTTATATCCTTAAGATATGGATAATATATTTTTAATAATTCAAGGCAATAAGCAGAAAGGAATACTTGACCTTTTAGAAATAGTTCATTTTGGTATGACAGTGGCTGAAAAAGAAATCCTTAAAAGCAATACTCAATAACTATCCTTGTCCATGCACAAACAATTGTGTCATTTGTAGAATCAGGAAACAGGCTTAGGTTATTATAACCTTATTAGGTTATAGACTCCCTAATAAGCATATGGTTTACATAGAATTAAATTGTCTGTGTTTGGAAGTGCTGTATTTCATATGAGGAATTCATTAAGAAAAGTTAAATATCTGTGAGTTTTTGAGTCACTCTTAAAATTTTTTTCAACTGTTGTAGTTTAGAGAATTAATATTTAGTATGTATTAATTGATTAACTCATTAAGACATACCTCTTTTTAATGAATATTAATTACTGAATAATTTTACATTTTACTGTATGCTAATTAATGCTAATGGTCATTTTGCACCCAGTAATGATAACCCTTACCATACCTATTCTCTACTTATCCTCGTGTAATGTTCCAATAATAGCTTCTGATCTTGCTCTCCTCCACCACTAGAGTAGATGCGCAGGTAGTGTTGTTTTCCCTGTGTGTGCACATGCTTGCCTGCTCTTTTTTAACCTCGTTTTCCCTCAGACCTCCTCACTAATTGTGTTATCCCTTCTGTTTTCTTCTGCTCTCTTCTCCTTTCTACTCAACAGTGTTTCCTTCCACAGAGTCCCCTCATGTTTAAAGATCAGATGCAGCAGGATGTCATCATGGTGCTGAAGTTCCCATCAAATTCCCCTGTCACACATGTGGCAGCCAACACGCTGCCCCACCTGACCATCCCTGCCGTGGTGACTGTCACTTGCAGCAGGCTGTTTGCAGTCAATCGGTGGCACAACACAGTAGGTAGGTTCTCACAGGCACGTTTCATTCAAATTTGAAGACCTTAACAGTGCAGCTTTAATTTTGAGTGCAGCTTAGCTCACTCACCTGCCTGTGCACCAAAATTTACTGTTTCTTCTGGTTTGTGTCAAATAATCACAGCTTCTGTTTTCTCTGGTGCCATTCCTAGAAACACTCTCCTTAACAGCAGCACATCACCATGGCAGCCGATCGATTTGTGGTTACTTCAGGATCAGTCTTTTGATATAATGCTTTTCAGGAGACTGCTGTTGCTCTCAACACAGCCAATATTAATATGTCCCAGGTTTCAGGAATACATACTGGCATGCTAAAGAGCGTACATCCCTATGTGCTGCTTGAGAGAGATTTCAGGATCTTGTAATAAGCCTTCCCCTGGGTCACTGTTGGAGTATCTGGGATCCTAAGCAAGCCTAAGCAGCCGGACGCTGGACTATTCTGAAGAGAAGTTTCCTCATTCCCTCACAAAAGCCCATCCAACAGGCCATCCCAAAATTCCCTTCCAGCCCTTCTGCTCACCTCCCCATATTGCCATTAGGACTGTCCATGTCACCTGGACATGTAGATGCTAAAGCTTTTCCAGGCATCACTAAGTAGGTGGTGGGGCCATGAGGTACATGAGGGAACAAACAGGTTAAATTTTCTCGGGTAGTTTCCTGCAGTGATAGCCCTTATGCTGCAATATCTGGAAACATTTATAATACTCCATCAGGGGCAACTACATTACATATAAAAAAAATGGTTTTCCCATTTCTTTGAAACAAAAGGGAAAAATCTAGGGGGGAAAAAAATCAAATAAAACATTTTTTAAAGTATTTTGTGGCAATGTCCTCAATGGAAGATTCCAGTATTAAGATTGATTCAGAGGTGCAGAAACTGTCCTGTGTTATTTGAACACACCTTTGACTAACATTGACTGGCTAATTCCTAATTATTTGCCCTCAATTTTTCAGGGATTCTGTCCAAGTACTCTATACCCATCATCATTCACGTCTCCTCTATTTGAGGAAGCTTATTTAGTTCTTTCTCATCCCGATTGTCAAGTCAAGAGAAGCCAAAATTCCTACCTGTACTTTACTGTGAAGGAGTTAGTCTCATTAATATTGCAGTATGCTGGAGTTCAAGGGTTTCCTTAAAACCTGTCATTTGAAGTCCTTTAGTTTAGCTGAAGTTATGTTGGTCTTTATGATGCATGTGACAGTAAGGTTTTAGTTTTTCTTCTATACTCTTGTAAATCATAAGTCATGTTGCAAACATTCAGAATTCAAGGCATGAACCAACTACAAATTAAATTTCTCACCATTTGTAAACCTCTGGTCTAAATTGCAGAGAACAAGAAATACTTTCTAAATATATTATAATAGAAAGAGAGGAAAATGAAACTGTTTAGAGAATCAAACTTCATTGTAATGATTTTCTTAACTTTTACATCCTTCTTGGCAATGTTGTTTGTTTTGCGGGAGGCTAGTCCAGGACAGAGTATCAATTTCCTGCTATTGACATAATATTATTTTAATAAAGCATAACTGTAGTATAAAGGATAGGTTTATCTACAGAAATGTATGCACAGACCAATTGTTTTAGAATGTATGTAGACCTTTGGAGTTAATAAACAGCAGGAACCATTTACATAGACATCTCATAATACAATTGAATGAATCTAAGTTAATAAAGATCTGTCCCAAACTGTTTGGGTTTTGAAAGAAGACACAGAAAGAAGGGAAGGAGTTCTCAGATCAGTGTCTTTCTGCAAATGGCAGAGCTAGCTGTTTTCTTTTACCTCCTCCAGCTGTCTATTTCAGTGGTAGAAAATGGACTTTATTCTCCAGAAGTCTGTATGTCCTGTTGTAGAGGGTATTCTTGTGCAACATGGCAGTTTGTGACAAAAATTGTGTTTTAAGTAGTGACAACTTGATTTATATACCAGGGGAGCTGTTCAAAAAAGCCAAAGAAATGTTTGCTGTGCATGAGAGCAGATAACACTAAATTTTTAGCCCCATATGCACATTTGAACATCTTAAGGACTGCTCGGAATAGAATTAACAGGAAAAATTGTGGCACATTTACAGTAGCCTACAGTTTCACAGCTAAAAATTTTAGATAAATCCATGAAAAGGTCCAAGTTTCTGTCACATACAGGTTTCCATATGTAAGAAACTCATAACAATGTTTAATCTAATTAACTTTATTTTCTGTGCTAAGATCTTTGCTCAAATGTAAAAGAAAAAAGGTTGTCTCATACAATTTTAAATGAGTTATTTAATGAATATGTGTGGCTGCAGAAGTTGTGATGAAGTTGGCAATTCTATATTTGTAGCTACTTTTACATTACAGAAGAATTAACAAATACATATTTTATAGCAGAGAGGAAGAAATCTTAATATATTAATAAAACAAAGAGTAAAAAGTTACTTTTTAAAAATATATAATAATCCAGTAATTAACTTTTAAACCTAGAAAAATCATGTCAAAAGTTTTCTATGTGCTTTATTCTTCCTTTCATGTGTAGGCCTTCGAGGAGCCCCAGGATACTCTTTGGATCAAGCCCATCATCTTCCAATTGAAATGGATCCATTGATTGGTATGTCAAGATGAAAATGTAGCAATCTATTTGAAATTGGCATTTTCAGGAATTATTGATTAAGCTATATTAATTGGCATTTTCAGGAATTATTGATTCAGCTATATTTGTATATTATGCTTCATTTAACACAGAAAATAGGAAAATATTTGTTCTTGTCGGTCCTGGAGAACTAAAAGCATTAGCTATTGATGCTGAATTAATTACATGAGTGCTATTTGTTATTAACATCACCAGCAACTGGTATTTAAGAAACAACCAATTAAGTCAGTTACACTGTCAGCCCAAATCTATAATTCTGTTCTCTTATGAGGTCACATTAATAAAATAAAACGTGAGGGTCCTGTGGAGTTAGCATATTTTCTTTTTTTATGGCCGGCATTATGTTTATCAGTGCAGATGCAGTTCTGTTTATTTTCATTCACTTCATGATTTGGATTTAGTTGGCAATACTAATTTAATAATGAAAAGACTGGATTTTAAATTGATAGTATTCTTTAAAATCCAGAATTTCTGAGAAAGTGAATTGTTTGAGAAATAGCATCTGCTAAAATTGTTAGATTGCAAGACTTCCTAACGATCATAAATTCTCATTAATTGCACCTATTTGATTTGTAGGGGTTTTTTTTCAGTAATTTGAAACAGAAATTTGGGATAGGGAAGGTTCTTAGAGACAAATTTGTAGCATTGTTGAGAAAAAAATACATTTTTAAACATAGCCAGATATAAAGTTCCTTTTTTGTCTGTGTCAATATTCATGTTCAAAAGATTTACATAGAAGTACCTCAGGAGAGTTATCTTTCTCATTCTGTGTGCTTCATTTGATCTCATATACTGACAGTGGTTTTCCCTTTAGTTTTTTTTTTCACAAGCTAAGGCACAACTATTGCGCCCATCTGTTCTGGAAATTTGAGTAATTTGTTATTCATTATCTTTCAGCTGGTGGACATAGAGGGTCTGGTAATTTAAATATGTGTTCTTAGAATGTATGTAAACATGATATTAACTTCCACAAGCAATTTTAAAATAGGATGGAGTGGGGGTTTTTTTGGATGAATCTCTTATTTCATGCAGTTGTGAGCAATTTAAGTAGAATAGCAAAAAATAGGGAAAAAATCAGATTATTATCTGCATTAAGTTGTGTTCTTATGTTAGGAGAAACATATTTCTCAGAGTGATTTTTGTCTCACCTAGCTTCAGTTAACTGAAATTAGTTGTCAAGATTCCCCCCATAACTACTGTAGAAAGACAAACTCTCCTCTGGATTTGTCTAGCACTTACAATGTGAGATGACTTGTCATGTGAAAAAATGTCTTCCTCTCCAGTGAGACTGGACGGAGAGTATAAAATTAACTTAGATTATATACCGAAATTTTAGAAAGTTAATATTGAGATTCAACACACCTTTATTGTGTTGCCATATCTTGTCTGTTGTTTCACAGGGAGTACAGAGCACATTAGCTGGGGATTCCCAGTCCTTCTTAACATCCTTCTTAACAGCTCCATTTGGCGGCCGGGGTGGTGGGATTCTGCATGAACCGTTCCTTGTCTCTCGTCTGGGGGAGTTTCTAGGTGTCACTGCCTCTTTTAAAATTACCATCCATGGCCTAGCTCCCTGCTTGAGGAGCAGGTGATAAGACTTACTTTTACCGTACTGGAAAATCACATTAAGTTTGAACAGATTCATGGAATCATAAAATATGCTGAGTTGGAAGGGACCCATGAGCATCATCCAGTCCAATTCCTGGTCCTGTGCAGGATCCCCCACAAGAGTCACACCATATGCCAGAGAGCAGTGTCCAAACACTTCTTGAGCTCTGTCAGTTTTGGTGCTGTGACCACTTCCATGAGGAGCCTGTTCCAGTGCCTGACCACCCTCTGCATGAAGAAACTTTTCCTGATATCCAACCCAAACATCCCCTAACTCAGCTTCATGCTTGTCACTGGTCACAAGAGTAAAGAGATCAGTACCTGCCCCTCCACTTCCCCTTGTGAGGATGTTGAGGACCACAATGAGGTCTCCCCTCATTCATTGGTTGAATCATTATGTAAGCATCTGGAGTTATGGGGTTGTCAAAGCCACACAATACAAGCTATTTCCTGTAGAAGAGACACCGACCAGCAAGAATTGGCTCTCTCCAGTATTGTTATTATTGATTTCATATTTTAAATGTACTTTCGCCTTTTTCCCCTGGTTCAGTTTGGTTTGGGAAATACTTCTGCAGAGTACTAAAACTATTACCATGCATTCTGCAGTGCAACAGGCAGCTTATAAGAAATTGTCATCTCTTGTAAAATATTTTCTCTTATTCAAAGGGAAACTGGAAATCTCACAATAATTTTGTATTTCTGACACCGATATAGACAGCTCTAAATGTTCATATTCAAAATGCTTACTCAACAACAAATTCACAGTTCATTGAAAGTTAAATGTATTCATTTTCTCCTGTAAATGGATGACAGGAAGGTGTTGGAATGGCTTACATGTAAAATGTGTTTTGCATTTCGTTACAGCCAATAACTCTGGTGTGAACAAACGGCAGATCACAGACCTTGTGGATCAGAGCATCCAGATCAATGCGCATTGCTTTGTGGTCACGGCAGATAATCGCTACATTCTTATCTGTGGTTTCTGGGACAAGAGCTTTCGAGTTTATTCTACAGAAACAGGTGACCTCAAATACAGCCCTCTGGTTCTTCCTGGGCCACAAAGTGCACAAAGACTATTGTCTTAATAGTACCATAGCTAATGCTTGTGATTACCCATTAATGAATGATAAAGGGCAGTTTATAAAATCCTTCATTATTGTTTCAGCAGGATAACTTTAAATTTTTTTTTTAATGGAAGATAAAGGATGTAAAAGGAAATGGAATACAGTTTTATTAATGGTAACTTTTGAAAACCATAATTATTTTCAGGAAATTTATATTATCAAAAGGATCAACCAAAATTTTTGTTACAATATTTTCATGGATGTATTATTTCTAGCTCTATTTATTTCATGTAGTAAGGAATTAGGTTGAATATCCTGCTACAGGAACCAATATTCTGTTCCTTTGTCTGATTACTTAGCTTAATATCACTCAGTATATTGCTAAAAACAAATTGCAATAATAGAAAGGAGGAGGTGATAATCATGGTAAACCTTAGTTTGACATTAACATAGAACAAATACACATTTTTAATATAATAACGTATCACAATTATGGAAAAGTTAATGTGTTGTCTTATTCATATCACTCATGAAATTCAAAAATAGTGTTCTAATGCCATTGCTTAAATACTGATGGAGCCGTAACTCCACTTAATATTCAGTGACTGCAGCACTGACTTGATTTTCAGAGATAAGGGTTAGACTATGGATTGACACAGAGCATAGCCTTCAATAGGAACGGAAAAAAGTGGAAAAAAAGTTTTATCTTTGTGATTTTTTAATCTTGTTGTAGCATTTAGTGACCTTTAATTACGGGTCATGAGACAAAAGTTGCATTTGAACTGAATATTAGTTATATAGTTAATGATTTCTAAATGCTGCAAGTACCATAGAAAACTGAATTTGTATGACTTTGCATTCCCACCAGGAAAATTAACTCAGATTGTATTTGGCCACTGGGATGTCGTGACTTGCCTTGCCAGGTCGGAGTCCTACATTGGGGGTGATTGCTACATCGTGTCTGGCTCCCGCGACGCTACATTGCTGCTTTGGTATTGGAGTGGCCGACATCACATTATAGGTGACAATCCGAACAGCAGTGAGTATCCTTTAAATAACATCTTTCTGAGGGATATTCTGACACACCTATTCATTTTAGCATTCCTTCTGTCAGATTCAGAAGTTATTACCAAATATATCGGTAACTTTGCTTACAGGTTGAAAGTTGGTATGAGAAGAGCACCACATGCTAGGCAATGCATTGATTACTACCCAAAAAATGTTTAAACAGTCTGTGCATGTTAAGAAATAATAAGATGGGAGTATAGTTCTTAAGTTTATAATTGCCTTTATCACTTATAGCATCATGTCATCATAAACTAGAACAAGATGGTTGTGGCCTTTAAGTGACAGGACATATATCACTATATTTTGACTTCCTTTCCCTTGAAATATTTTTTGGCATTTTAACTTACTTCTTTTGTGCTACAGCATGCTTTATCAGCTGCTTGCCTTTTCAAAAAAGGAATGTCTCACATGCCATGGAATTAAATGAGAGTCTCTTGAGAAAGGTCTTTCTATAGTTTGGGGAAGCAATATGACTGAATAAAAATAGAAAAAGATAAAATGTCATTTAAATGGGACTAACTATCAGTGCTTTGCGAAGTGAGGGGAACACAATAATATTAATTTATATAAAAGGGTACTTAGAGTGCAGTACTAATTTAAAGATCCCATCACCCAAGCCAGAGATACGGCTGCAGCTAAAGAGCAATTTTATCCATTTACTAGAGCTGTTTTGTACAACACTAAATCCATTTCACTTAAAGAAATTTCTGAATTCTAATGATAATTTTCAACAGAAGGATTTTGTCTTCTGATAAAAGTGGAAGAATCTGTCACTATCAGTTTTGATATCGGATTCAAATACTGACTGGAGGCAGTACTGTCAGTTACAGATGTCTAAGTGAAAGTATTTCTTCAATGGAGTGGCTGGTAGAAAAGTGTTGTATTTATTTCAAAGTAAATATTTTGTTAATTTTTCAGCAGGAAGTTTTTTTGTTGAATTCTGATTTTTTTCCATTTGTCTGTAAGCAGAGTAAAGGGGAGGCAGAAAAAAGCCTCACTTCCACCAGATTTTATTTGCTTTTAACAAAGCAAATAACAGAGGAAATAGAGGGGAAAAAATAAAATTGTGTTCCAATAACAAATTTCTCTAATCTTTGCCTATATTCCATGACTCTTTTAGTATGTAATTCTCCAATATAGATAAATTCAACCTGACAAGGATTTTCATGTCTGAGCAGTCTGTTTAGGTTGATGCCATTTTTCTTTGAATGCCAGTGTGATTCATATAAAGTATTAGTAATTTCTATGTTAAGAGAAAAATAAAAAGAGCTTTCTACTCTCATTGAAGAAAAAAAAAAAAAAGTATGAACTTTTCCTTTACCTCCTTTGATTACAAAGGGCTTGGACAGCCTTGCGATTAGCATCTCTTTTCTGGCTGATACAGACTGCTTCAATTCTTTTCCAGACAGAATTATTTTAGTTCTGGTATTGTTCTGTCATCACTTACATATCTGAATGCACAAAAGTGGTACTTTTTGGTATCTCAGGTTTAATATCTTAGCTGCATAACTTTGGAAGTGTCTGCCTTGGAGATCTTTAATTTTATGAAAGGAAGGATATGACCTGGCTGACAGAAATAAATGAAAACAAAAATGACTGGTATGATTTGCTCTCTGTCTCTACCTCTATATGGATAAGACACTGTTTTGCTGAAGAAAAGGCCTTATAGTCAGATGAATAAGAGACTGTGCTGCAGATAGTCATGTCCAGTCAAATGAAATCTTACAGGCATGGTAGCAGAACTCAGGAAGACTAATACCCAAGACCACTGTGGTAGCTTTGAAATATATTGATAAGGTTTTTTAATATTCATGTTGAAGACATGTTGAAGACTCATGCTGAGGAAGAAGGATGGTATTTCTATTATTGCTGTCTCTATTCATTGGATTAAATCTACCATGGATATGCTAATTATATACTAGTACTGTACTATAACCAGAACTACATTTGTTGGAAACATATTATTAACAGCTACTTTGACTTTTCATGAACATACATTAACGTGGATAGATCACAAAAACAAAGGACCTTTAAAAAAAGAGCCTTTAAGAACTTCTACAATTACTAAGTGTTTCTGCTGAAGTAATGACTAGCAGTTTCTGCTCACTACCATGAGCAGACATGATACTTGTCATGTGACTAAGACTCCCTGTAAACTAATTTTCAAGAGTGAAGCATTCCCACCAATCCTTATGAAAATATGTTTGAAGTTGTACACAGTTAAAGCCACCAAAGTAGTAAAGAAATATTTCCTAATCTACTCTTCTGTAGTTGCTGTTAGAAGGTTAGGATTTACCTTGTAGGTAAAATGAAAGTGGTATGATCACTGCAGGTCAAATCCAATTACTTAACATCTTTAGAATGAATTTCCAGAAAGATGTAGATGATATTTTCAGAGGGAAAAAAGGGACATTGTTTTTTTTTAAAGCTGTCATCTGGAGACCCAGATAAGGTGTTTTGTACCACAGGATATAAGAAGGTGAAGAACTCCAAGAAAAATGTCAGGTATAGTAATTATCTGGGTTAGATGCTCGACTTTATAATTATCTTTTAAGCTGAAAGACAGTTAATTATCAATTTCAGCTTCAATACATGTAATTACCAAAAGGAACTTTAGTTGTTTCAGAAAATCTTAAAGGGGAGAAAAAGCAAACCCCCAGTCCTAAACAGTTTGTGTAGTTTAACATTTGTACAGAAAAATGTAGATATCAGTTCATTTAAAAACATAGCAATCACAATCATTTATTGTGAAATACTCTCGGGCAAAAGATTGTCAGATCAAACTTCTTACAGATTCTGCTAAAATTCCATATTCCAGAGTCCAAGAGGTAGATATTTACTTTCTTTACTAAGTTCTTTCCTAAACAACACGTGTGTCAATAACCTAACCTGTCACTTCTGTAGAACCTTCTGCTGAAATACCTGTAGAGGCGTATGCTCAGGGTCAGCTCAGCTGTGTCTGTGGGAAATACAGAACCAGCTCTTGTTTAAAGAGGAGAGTTGAGAAAAAATGCAAGTGCTTGCTCTAGCTCAGTAGTTGAAAACTTGCCTATGAGAGCATGGTAAGCTTCATTTTATAATTTTAAAATAATTTTTCCAATCAATACATTTATTAAGTTATCACTTTTATTCTACAGTAAGTGTCAAAAATTAGTTTCTGATTTAGTTTGTATTTGTCACAATTTCTTGACACTTCTCACAATCACTGTGAGAAGAGTGAAGTTTTACCAGATTTTAAAGGCAATGTTTTCCACACTGTATCTTTATGAAATAGCTAGTAGGAAATCTTCTTCTGGTTCGAGTGTTTGTTCAGGAAGTGGGGGACTACATTCTCGACCTCTAGAGACTGGGGGGAATTAAAGCTCTCACTCCCATGTTCACAAGCATGTGCTGACTATCCGCTATAAATTAACATAGGATGGGCCCCTGTGAACCTCCAGTTTTGGTAGAAAGCAAAATTCTTTTCTAGGCTCTTATTTATGGATCTTACATTTCATGATGATTGGATATAGATATAAGTCAAGAAATCAGGAGTGATATGCTGCATATCTTCAACAGCAGCATATAGCACAAATCTTGTCCCTATTTGTACTTTCTCTAGTTCAACACTGCTTTCACGGCCATGCCATTGCTAAGCTCCAACAGTGGTGATGTTGGAGGTCCTCTTTACATTTGACTAGAGGCTGGTGTCTGGGAATGCTTCGGGAAAGTAAGAGATGTGGCATGATTTCCTGTAGGCTGAAGGGCAGTTGCATGCAGGGTGTATGTATGTTTGAACTTCCCTTTGTTTCTTTATCCTTGCTTACTTAAGTACCACCTTTTGGAAAAACACTGAACTGAATGAAGCTTAGTCCTCTTGCCAGGGTCAGATTCTACTTTCTAAGCCAAAATTGCCCATCTGAAATAGCTAATCTAAATCTGCACCTTATTAAGTTGATGACCACATTATATAAATCTGCTGCAGTTGCGAGAACAGTGAAAGGTGTCTGTTTTCTCTTAGTAAGACATGGCCCATGCAAAGGACATAGTTTGCTTATTTTATTTGTTTGAAGTGAAATGGGAAATGTAAATCTTTGCAGTTCTCAGAGATTGAATAGAAAAATTATTGTGATGGAGTTAGACAATTTGTGTTTTGATTTTTCTTCTCTTATGATATATAGGGATTTGTCTTAGCTGAGCACTAATTTGTATACAAATTTCTTCTCACATGGAAACTGTATTAGTCATCACAAAAAGGAGCAAAGAGAGTACATGATATGTCCTGGAGTTCAACATGTATCATTATAGCAGTTTTATTTTTATATTTTATGATTACTTTATTGAATGTCTCTTTCAAACAAGTGACTTTGAAAATGAGAATTATCTCAGAGTCTTTGAACAGATACACCAAAGTGGATGATAGAATTGCAGAAAAGTGAGGGACAGATGCTTTTATCTTAAACAGACGCAAATTCAGAAACTAATTTGGAAGTGATAAAAATTAATTTGCACACTTTAATTGGAATCAGACTCCTGCATGAAAGAAAGGAAGGGTAGGCAGCTTGTGCTAAAGGCTGATTGAATTTTTTGTCAGGTAAGTATGTTGGACTTGGCCGCTTATCCTCTTGAGCCTCTCCATGCAATATATTACATTCACCCTCTGACTGGTGTTCTTTAAAAGGATCAATGCTATTCCTGTTTTTTCCCTAGAGCCTGAAATTTCATTGATCTTGGGACTTGACATTTCTCATTACCTATTGTAGCTTCCAAGACGATGGTCACAAGAGGTGTGGAAGTTAACTCCACTTTTTCTAACAGCACTGACCATTGGAAAATATTGTCTATCAGCCATAAGCTGGGTTTGTTTAGCCTTATAACATAATCTTCACAGGTGCCAACAATTCATCCTGTCCCACTGAGTGCATTCAGTGTATATCTGAAAGGGAGGGTAAACATTACCATAAAAAATCTTTGTCAAGTCAATATACATTTATGAAGTATACCTTTATGTGTTCCTTTTACATGACATAATTTTGAAAAAAATTGAAGCTGTGAACATCAAGGGTTCTGCAGGATTATGTCTTGAGAGAGTAGTTATTCTGAACTCAGAACATTCATTTGTTGTTTTGTATCCCTTCACATTTTAATATGCCCTAGCTTAACCTTGAAATGGCAGCAGTTTAAAAATAGACACTGGTGTGCTCTGCACCAAGAGGACTGGATGGCTGTCTGAAGGTCCTGCATAAGCACACGGGCACACGTGCTCTCTGCTTTGTCTGTTTAAGGAGTTATTATGGTACTTTTAAGTTTGCACAATTTAGGTATGAATTTTTGAATTGCAGTACTTAGCACTGTTCTGCCAGGGCAGAAGCTCTTTGAAAACTAGTTTGTAATTTTTACTGGCACCATCTCTACTCTGGTTGACAAAGACATCTCTCTTCCAAGGCTGCTAGGTAAAGGTAAAAGAGCCTATAATCCACCTGAGATAATGCAGTTATCTCTAGTATTTTATCGACAGATGTCTGTGCCCATGCTTTGCTGCATACTCCATGGGAATTGTACAGCGCAGGATGGTTCAGCAACTTGCCCAAGATCCCAAAGCAATTTAGTGGAAGAGATAGGAAGAGATGCTACAAATCCATACTTTCCTCTCCTCCACTATATTTTACCTTCTGGAGTCTCGATTGGTGCAAGGTACCCAAAAGCCCGCTCACCTGGGTGAATTGTTTGTAGCTATATACAACATTCCTCAGCAAATAAATCAGTTCTGCTTCCCAGAGCTGGGAATATTTTGAATATATTAATATTTTCCTGTCAGCAATCCTTCTTTCATGCTCATTGCTCCCTCATCATGTGGACATTGTTATTAACTATTTTATGTTTTGAGATATTCATATTTATTGGTTGTAGCCTTATCTTTTCATCAAACTCCAAGATGTTTTTTTTCTGACGGTAAAAATTTGAGAATTCTCTTACAGTTTTACTTCCATGAAAGCCTTTGTATTTTTTAAGGTTTTGTTTTCTGATGAGTATCCCTTGAAAAGTCCTAACAGTAAAGCAAATAACAAAGTAAATTCTTTTCAGCAAATTTACTGAATTCAGTAAATTCAGGTATAGCCTTGTACTTGCTTTTGTCAAAGTGAGAGATGAAATGGAACCTAAAATTTGCCATGTGGTCTCATGTTTGTTTATACAGAAGACTCCTAGATGTGTCCCCATGGAAATCTGTACATAATTCCTGGAAAGGGACAGTATGAGAGAAATAGTAACACTGTCTTTTGTCTTCCTTTTCCTCTTCTTTTTTTCCTTGTCATGCGAGAGCATCATCTGTTCTCAAAGAACCTTACAATAATATTAAGCATTACATTCTTCAGCAAGAAGGAAAGATGTGTTTTATTTTAGACTATCTAGAAAAACTTACTTGTTTGGAAATACAGCACTTTTTTTCCTTCTGTACTCTAGTAATTCAGTTCAAAGGTGCTCCTTTGGGGAAATTACAGGGAGTTTACAGTGATGGTATCTCAGTTCTTAGGTAGGATATTTGCACCTGCAATTCCCTTAGAGCTGCAGCCTTTAACCTCTGGCTGCATCTATCAGTGGTGATGTGACAGTGACAGAATATTTTGCCAGATTTTGAATGATTCCTGGAGTTCACAGCTTCTTTCTTTAGCAATAAAATGTAATATGACTGAGGTTCATCCCACAGCTTTTTCTGTAGAAAGTATCAGTGAATAATTTTTTCTTTGAGCCCTAAGGGGAAAAAATCCCATTTTCAGCTACTGCTGGACTATTACTCTTAATATTGATATTCCATTATTAATTTGTATTTACCGAGAAACAGGACAAAAAAAGACTCATAGTTCTATGTTTCAGGGCAGTTGTTTCTTATAAGCCTTTTCCTTTATAAATCAAGGAGTCAATAAAATATGCTTATTTGGAGTATTCTGGAGTTTTACAGTTCCTTGATATTATAGAACTTTCCTAGGAAACACTGAGGAAAATGTCCTTTTGAAAACTGCGTTATTTCTTTTCCTTTCAAAAATTTTAGCCATTTAATAATTTCAGTCATCCAGTTTGATGCAGTCTGATGACACCTCTGTAATCAGAGCTTGAGCCAAGATGGCCATTGAGCATAATCCTCTTTTTTCCCAGGAGGACATACAGAAGAAAAAAAAAGTGGAAATTTTTGAACTTAGTTAATTGCCTTTTTTTTTTTTGCTTTTATGTTATTCACTTGGAGAAAACAAAACCTTGAAAGAAGGTGGGATTCTCAATGGCAGTGTTGATGGGGAAATCATAAAAATCAAAATATAGCCATCTTTGATGAGATACATAAAGCATCTTTCTTCTGACATCCATCCTTCCCTAGTGGTAGAGCTCAGTTTTCGGTTCACATCTTCAGTTTCCAGACCAAAAAGATTTTTTTCTTGCAGTCTAGATTAAAGTTTGGGAAACTAGGATTTATTGGGGTAGCTGTTTGCATTAGAGGTAAGAAATTTTTAATGTGTCTGTACATTGGAACACGTCCTGTTAGATTGACACACCCTGTACTATTGCGTCCAAAACTGAAGTCTGTAAATCCATGGTTGGTAGTTCTCATCTTGTTCAGAAAGATATTGAAATACATGGAATTGTTATTAAATTTTGATGACATAAGATGTTAGGGTTTGACAAGAAAACCTGTAGATTCATGCTAAATGTTTAAGAACTATGGTCCTATACATCTCTGGATACCCAAATTTTAAGAATGAATTTAAAGCTAGACAGGCAAAGAAATGGATTGCTACAATGGCTGAAAAATGACAAGCCCCTCCCTTCAAAGGAGTTTATAAGGGTTTGGTTTTGTCAATAGACTCAAAAGGAAGGATGAAAAAGGGTGATTTATTCTTTAAGTACATAAGTGGAGAAAATGCTAGAGAAGAAGACCTGAAGCTAAAGGACAATGCTAACACAAGAACAAAGAGGTGCTACGTAGACAAGAACAAATTCAAACTGGAATTCAAATATTTCTCTCATTTAGAGTAGGAGGAGTCTGGAACATCCTTCCAAGTCACATACCCAGATAGCCATTTCATTAACTGTTTATATCATGTGAGTGTCTGCAATAAGAGAAGACTAAATTCACTGACCCACAAAAGTCTATCCAAGCCTCCATTCCTAATGCATATCTTTCAAAAACCCATGCAATATTTTTTAGCTACTCAGATGGTTCCCTTTTGGTTTAATGTTTAGCTGCATTTCCAGTTAGGAAACTGCATTTTATTCCAGAGTTGAAATGTGTGCAGCCATTCACCCACTGGACCTCTCTGTGCCATTAGCTGCAAGATAAATTTCTGAGGCTATTGGGCATCTTTTATGCCTGTGTCTCCCAGTTAGCATAGTCCAGTAACTGCTTTGCTGCCTACGCAGTGAAGAGATAAAACACTTCAAACACTGTGCAGCCTCCTTTCTTACTCTCCTGTATCAGTTGTGTGACCCTCCTTTGAGCTCATTTCTGTAAATGTGGTTACAAGCTTTTCATCTTTCTGGTCTTCAGTGGCAAAGTAGTTCTTGCCTCCTATTTGCTGATCTAAGGTATTGCACTGAAAGTTCACACTGAGGGAGTTTTTCTTTCTCGCTCCATAAATCCTACTCTACATCACTTCCTTCCAGAACAGAGTCTCCTCTCCAGTGAACAGAGCTTGTGCTTGTCCAGAATCATTAACTTCCACCTGGCTGCACTGAAAAGAAATAAAACACATTTTGCTGTTTTTTTATTTAACTGGGAAATGATGTAATAATGATATGATAAAGGCTTTCTCTTGTCATGGTACAGTTGCCCATGAAACTTTGCATCAATTATTTTATTACAAGCCTATCTTATCAGCAAAGATTTATATTATCCCATAGATAATATTATTGGTTAGTATTTGATTAGAATCAATTTCCAGCTCCTAACCGAAAGCTGATTTCCAAACCCTGATTTCCAAAATCCCTCTATGTAGCTCACAGTATATACCTCTCTATGGAAAAAAAAAATAAGATTGTCATTGACCCAGCTTCTGTGCCGTCCATATTGTCCACAGTCAGTTGCATATAAAACTTGTTTAAACCAAAACATTGTATTACTAAGACAAATACCTTGGAAAAAAAATAGAAACCGTTTTAATCTTTACCAACTGTAACCTTCATCCTAGCAAAACCAGGTAAGACAAGACTTCCAGTCCAACACAGCATGATGACTGGTATTAATGAGATTTTTGCTTCCAATTCTTGTTGACAGAAGTGTGGATTAACTGTTTTGTTATTTTATGTAGGTGTTACAGTAATTTATCTATAATTCCCTAGGTCATTCCTTTTGCTATTTGAACTACACTGGCAGAACTACAGTCCTTTGGAATATCCCAAATTTCCATATTTCATTTGTACAATGCAAATATAATGATGTGAACTCTGTGTTATAAAGCAAGTTGCTAATTTTTTGTTGCCAATTGACTTTCTTTGCCTGGCAGAGCAATATTAAATACTAAGCAATTAGGTTGTCAGCATCTGTTATTATTAGAAACAACAGAAATGTTGTTGTTTGTCATATAAACACTCCATAAATGCCGACTTGTTTGAAACCAAAATAAAATACATTTCAGTCCTGAATATATATATATATATATATAAAATATGTATAAATAAATAAATATGTAATTATGTATACACATTACCGTTTTTAGGCATATTTTAATTTCTGACCATTCCATGTGTCTCTGAATCAATATTATCTATGCAGCAGTAGCATGTTTCTAGTGTTGTTCTTCTCTTCTTTTCCTAGCCCCAGTTTCATGAAACAAATTATGATCATTATTAAAGGCACATCCTCAATTCTTTAGGTTCATATCGTAAGTCTGGAGATATATATGTTCAATAGCAGACCTTTACATTACCGCTGCTTTCAATAGCACCACACTTTGTTTTCTTTTAATTAATTTGTTAATGCATTGGGAAGCTGGGGTTTTGAAACTTTATAATGTCTGAATATATTTTGCTTGGTATCCTAAATATGAGATATTTAGTCACACCGCACCTCTCTGACGCTTAATGATTTTAAGCAAATTATAGCAAAGTTCTTTTGTTGATAAACCATGTCTGATTTGGCATTCCCTATTGTTTTCTTTTTCTTGCTTTTCTCACTGTTTTTTTTTTTTTTTTAAACAGGTGATTATCCAGCTCCTCGAGCTGTTCTAACTGGTCATGACCATGAAGTTGTCTGCGTGTCAGTCTGTGCAGAGCTGGGACTTGTTATCAGTGGTGCTAAAGGTCAGAAATGTTTTTATGATTTAAGTCTTAACATTTTTAGAGTCTTTTTTAGTGGTACTTCTCAGACTTCCCTCAAGCCACATATACTTTAATTATCCTTAAGATGTGTTGCAATTCTAGGAGACTCTGAAGCAGTTTTCTCTGAAAACTGTCATTTAGTATCTGCACTTAGGCGTTTAGGCACAAATTAAGTTCATCATTCCTTCCAACCATCAGTCTATGTAGCTATTTTGCCCAGACCTGGAAGAGTATTTTATAAAAATGTATACAATAATTCTAATGACATCTAATGATTTTGAAGAAACCTGTTGACAGAGACATGTATCTCAGGGAGGGCCAGCTCCAAATTCTTCACCTTAAATGGTAGTTTTTAGGACTGACCTCCCTCTCTAGGGAAGCAGGATCAGTTTGCTTTGGAGCTGTGTGCAGCATTTTGTCCAGCAGTGGTTTTTTGTGATGTTTTCTAAATAATGAGCAGTTGCAGGTTCTCCCTGTTATTTATCTATGGAATCCAGAGTACCCAACAATTGCTAACACAAGTGTTCAAAATACTTTTCCAAGCCTGCAGCAATATCCTGTATAACTGGTAACCAATGTAAATAAAGCACCAGCCTCCATGAATGTTAACTTCATCCTTCCTTACTCTGTTTTTCCTTGATTTGTTCCATTTTACTCCTTCTGCCCATCTTCTCCTACTTCTCCTTAATTCCGTGTCCACTTTTCTTCCCCAATTGCCCTCTCTCATTCAGCTTCTTAACTTGTCAAACTACGTCTTTTTCTCTTTTCCTTTTCTATTTGCCTCTCCCTTCCCCCTTTTCGCTTAGTTTCTTTTGTGCTGTATCATCTCTTCTCCCTTCTTATTTCCTTTCTTTGTATCACTCTTGTATTTCCTTTTTCCTTATATGTCTTCCTGTCTCATTTCCAGTGTACTCTTACACCCACATCCAGTGACTTGCTTTCTCTAGCTATAGTGATGCCTGTTTTAGTCATCGCCACGGACATCTTTGTACTCATTTTTAAGTTTGCTGTTTCTGAGGGTAAGAAGGATGTGATGCTTGCTCTGCTGGCTTTTGCTCACAGCTCCCTCCCGGGTTACTGCTTTTTATACTGCCTTGGAGTGCAACATTTAATTTTAAAGCTGAGTGTGAAACTTCTGAGTAAATCCATTTTTAACAGGAAATCCTAATGGGTCATTAACTCTTGTAATGGCATACTACATAACAGTCATAGGCAAAGTCAAGACATTTGTGAAAAAAATGTACAGTGGTGCTGGAGCTAAATTTTTTTTCTTGAAGCACTCCTATTTCTTACCCTTTAAGGCAGCTTCGTAACACTCTGGTTGCCATAATAGTCTACCCTTTCCAACTATCTTTTTGCAAATTTCCTCTTCTTAATATAGATGGAATCTGTACTCAGTTATCTTCTGATTCATTAAGTTTATGCTTCTTTGGTAACTTACACATTTTAGAGGTAAAAGCTGATGGAGAACCAAAGATTTTTAAATCAAATTCAGAATATGTTTATAATTGATCAAGAGAAATGGAGGCCCAGTCTGTCTCTTGAAGTAGTCTTCCCATATTCTTCCTTTTGAAACTCTAGTCCATATAAAAAATGCAGAGAGAAAATAAATTTTTTAAAATTGCTATTTTCCAAGAGATGCCTTTTTAAAAGCTTTTTCTTCAGATCTGCTCTTTTCAGTCCCTTTCCAGCTTCTTAGATTGCATCTCATGGCAGTGCTGAGTTGCCCTGCCATGCAGTCTGAGCTCAGCCTGTGCTTCCAGGTGGGCAGCTGTTCCTCTGGAGCTGGCTGTGGCACTGTGATGACACATGCAGCACTAGAGAACCTACTGATGCAGGAAGACAGCACATTTAGGACTCCTCTGAGGAAAATCTTGTGCATCAGGTTGATGTTTCCATGTTCTTACCCAACAAACCCAAAAAACAGTGGTCAGTCTGTATGTCCTTTCAGTGGCATCCTAAATCAGATGTGTCTTTTTGGGCCCATGACCATACAGCTATAAAGGTATTACACTTTTGAAAAATCTAACAAGGTAATTATTATAAAGGTGAAGGCATCACTTTTTGTAACGTCCTGGCACTTCAGTATTTCCAAAGCTGAAACTCAACTGTTTGAGAAAATAAATTAATTCCATTGCAGTGGTATCCCATTGATGCAGCCAAACTTGAGGTCCCTCTGCATTAGACTTTATGCAAACATAGATAAAAGCCTGTATCAGAGGGTTCACAGATAAATGCACAGATGCTGATTCATTCTACCTGGGCAAACCCAGCTGCTGTGTGAATTTTAGAAAAGTTAGAAATACTTCACAGGAGCTGGCTGGGTCTGCCAATATGAATTTACTTTCAGGGTCATGAACAAGTTGTATAAGGAAGAGATTACTGTGCTGTCCAGGATTATCCTGTGTTTCATAAAAGAAAACATTTAGAATTTCCTGTGACTCATTACATTTATCAGAGAAGAGACTCTTTTTCTTGGTAGGAATACAGATCTCACTTTCAAAAAAACTATTCTCATTGTGCTAGTTTTGCATCTTAACATGTACATTGCAGATTTCATAGCTGTTTTTTTCTTTTATTAGTGTAATAAAAAGACATTAAAATCTCATATTAGAATCTCTCTGGAGCAAATGGAGTTATAGTGTGATCTCCTAGAATCTCTTGTAGTCCAAGTATCATTGTAACTCTGTTGGCTTTCATGTGACTCCCACTGCTGAAACAAATCAGGACTGAAATCTATGCATATCATATGTTCATTGGGGGAGAGAATCTACAGGAACTGCCATTGTCTGTAGGAGAAATATGCTGTAATATGACTACATGCCCTATAGGAGTTGCTCCCACTAGTCGTTGATAGGGCCACGTCTGTTTGATGTGAATGGGCAGGCTAAAGAGAGTTCACGTTGTTGGAGAAAATCAGTAAGAGTGAAGCTTCTGAAAACTTCGGAAGAGGAAAGAGTGTTTTAGAAGACAGATCAAGGAAAATTCCTACCAGTCTAAGTAAATAATACACTTCTGGCCATGTTGTGTTCATTTTCTTAACGTGAAACCCCTGGCATTTTGTTTTCTGTTGTGCATTTTAAATTCTTTAAGTAAAGATTGCAGCTTCTTATATCTATGCAGCACTAATGTGATATGTGTATTATGCATCACCTTTGTGCACAGACTATGTAGTTTGTATAAACAGCAAATGTATGATATATTATGTTTTCATATACAGAAGGTCCTTGCCTAGTACACACAATTACTGGAGACTTGCTGAGAGCCCTGGAAGGAACAGAAAACTGCCTGTATCCTCGCTTAATTTCAGTTTCCAGTGAAGGTCACTGCATCATCTACTATGAACGAGGACGGTTCAGCAATTTCAGCATTAACGGCAAACTCTTAGCTCAGATGGAGATCAATGATTCAACCAGGGTAAATCTAAATGCAAACAAGTATTTGTTGTCTGTTGCCTTTATTTATTAAAATAAATTGAATGTATTTGTCATATGGTTTAGAGGAAATCATATATGTAAAATCGCTGCCTCCAGGTTAAGCCATTCAAACACATAACCTTTCATCACCATCTCCAAAAGTGAAAATGCACTTAAGCTTTTCCAGAATAAGTAAGAACAAATAGTTTATGAGCCCACAATATTCTCAGAATTTTTGTTTGGAATTAAGTTTCAGTGGGAAATATGTCTTTGAAACGAAATGCTCTGAAAAGTCCTCATTCTTCATTTATTAGCCAAGACATGAATTCATGCCTTCAGGGCTCTGCTCTATCACTAGCACGTGAAGCAGCATTAGGAATGCAGATCATTGCTTTGCTTTCGGTGGTAGTGATAGCACTGAGTATTGTAGAACAAATTATGGTATGTAGAAATGTGCTGAACTCAAGTATTGGCAGATTCAGTCAAGGATCTTTTTTGTTATCTATCATGTTTTATACCACACGATTGTTTTTAAAATTTGGTGATACAAAATTTGTTGGTTTATTTTTGGACTAGGGAGAAAGAGGAGAGGGAACATTTTGATTCAAATTTAAAGTGGGCAAAACATGAGAAATGCTTTTAAGTCAATTCAATTTTTTTTAATATTGATCCATTTCCATAAAAGCTAACTGTGTGCTTGGGATTTTTCTTTTTCTCTTGAAGGCCATCCTCCTGAGCAGTGATGGGCAGAACCTGGTGACAGGAGGAGACAATGGTGTAGTGGAAGTATGGCAGGCCTGTGACTTCAAGCAGCTCTATATTTACCCTGGCTGTGATGCTGGCATAAGAGCTATGGATCTGTCTCATGATCAGAGGTGAATTTGTCATTCGTATTTGTATATAAATCCTAAAATTCCACAAAGTATACCTCTTCATGAACTTTAAGTTTATGGTATGGAGTCGTTAACAGGATGTGTACAACACAGTTACTTCAGTTGTTTTCCTGTTAGTTTGTCTGACTCATCACTTACTCTGATACTTGAGTCTCACAATACAAGCACTTAACATTAAGGTGAGGTCTTATTTCATTGAAGTCAGTAAGCCAGACACTCAACTACCAATATGTGACTGAAATTGCATTAACTTAAGAACATAGGAATAGTCAGATTGGATCAGAGTGCAGTATTGCCTATTAACCAATGCTTTAAAAACAATTGCAGAAGTTTGTGATACATTTCTGATTTTTAACCAGGTAGAGTTTGAGAATTGCAGACAGTATTGCAAAAAGGGCCTTGTTCTTTTAGCTTTTTCTGTTTCTGACAAACCATAGCTCAAGACGGCAAAAGAGAATTAACATCAGCATCTTTGATATGTTTTTCAGAACTCTGATTACTGGCATGGCTTCTGGCAGCATCGTAGCTTTTAATATAGATTTTAACCGGTGGCATTATGAACATCAGAACAGATACTGAAGTGCAGTGAAGAACTGAAAGCCCAGGTAAAGCTGAGAGCACAAGTGCTGCAAAGAAAGGTGTAGTCTCTGGTGGAAAACCACGTCTGCATTGACCTCCGTTGTACATTCCATTACACCCAGCAATAGCTGTACATTGTAGTCAGCAACCATTTTACTTTGTGTGTTTTTTCACAACTGAACACCAGCTGCTGAAAAGCAAGCTTGTATCATGTAAATTATATGAATTAGGAAATGTTTTGGTAATTATTTCATATATCTTTGTTTATTGAGAAAAGATAGTAGGATGCGCCACAAGAGACTTTTGAAAATTCTGGGGAACCTTGTGTCCAGTTATTTCAATGTTTAGGCTTTGAACCTAACATGCATCCCATCTCCAGCCTCTTTTCAAGCTGAGATTAAAAAAATATGTTTGATACTTTGTACATCAGATGCACATCTTAACTTTAAAGGGATACTTTTGTAAAAGTAAAACCTTGTATAAAGAACAAAACTGTTTCTTAATTTTATTGTGGAGTTACAACTTGCATGTACTTTAAACCTGATGTCTTGAAGGAACAGGTGCATTCACACAAATCAGACTGGAGATCTGCCTAAGGGTACAGCTTGTGTTAAAGGGTTGAATTTGGGAGCAAACAGTAATTCTGACATTTCCACCAACACATTTTTCACTTTTTGAATCTAAAGTTTACCCCTCTTAAGTGGAGTTCTGCTCACGAAGCATTTGGATAAAAAGCCATCATTTGCCATATTTATACTTTATACAATAGAAATTAATTTCCTCCCTTTTAAATTCAAAGACTAGACAGAAAGGGAGCAAAGAGGGAAGTTCAGTTTAATGCTTTGTTATGCTTAATGATTCCCAATACAGACAAAGTGCTATACTTCTGGATTATTAACATTTGGCATATAAATCATGGGCAAGAGACCTCCCACTGATTTTTTTCCCTTATTTTTAATCTGAGGAGCTTGGTTTATTTGACAGCCTTAGCTTCATTTTAAAGGTGACTGAGGTTGTTCTTTTCAGTTCTTCTGAAAATCTCACCTGAAGCCACTCAGACTAAGGCACTTCATCTTTTACAATACTGTAATGATAAACTATCAGAATAATTTTCTGCACATTTTACTGATCAAATTACACACCCAGGGGTATATACACTTTAATTCATGTTTCTTCTTTGTATATTTGGTGACTGTATTGTCATAGATGTACATATTGTGTCGGTAGGGCTATGAGGCATGTAACAGGAATGTAATTTTCTCAGAATTTACACTCACTTGCAGTCATTTATTTAAAAAGATAATGGATTCTTTGTATTGGCACTTTGCACCAGGAACATATCATTATTTATTGATGTGATTACTTATTTGTTATCCACCTTGTATTAGTAAGTTTAGCCCCGAATTTCCTTCTCCATTGTCGTTTGTATTTATAAGATTCGGAAATCATGGGGATCAGCCTAATGATTAAGTTATTCATCACCTGTCTGTAAGCAATATCTTGAGTTCGTAGCTTAGAATTGGGAGACTATTGAACATCTGGAAGACAAGTTCATTTCATCTTGAGATCATGGTGAAATATTTTGGATATATAAATTCCTTAAGCTATTGTAACCATGTTTTATTGCAAAGATGTAAAATATGCCAGATGTGTGTGAGTTGGAAATCAAAAAGAAAAATAAAATATGCAAAGAATTCAGTGATTGTTTTTCATTCCAATGAAATTTTTTGAACGCATTCACATCATTATGAACAAATAATTATTTTTGATAAATTCTTACTTATGTGCCAAAATGTATGCATATCTGGGTGCTTATATTTCCTGAGGTCTCAGGAAAAAACCCATAGGTTACAGAGTGAGTTTTGCAACTCTTTTGATTGTCATGGAGGGAAGCTACTAAAGTTACTTTGTTAACAGAAGTAAAAAAGAAGAAAAATCAAAGCCTTTAAGGGATACTTAGGATCCTTGTGAGAAGAAAATCATCTTATGTAATAGACCTCACAGAGAGCAAAGATCTGATGAGAGAAATTTTGGATATCTCTCAGTATCTGATAAAATGGAATAAATTTAATCTTATTTTGGGCATTGAAAGTTAGATATCTACACTACCTGCATAGCCTAACAAAACAGGTGGGATAAGTTACCTTTTGGAAATGCTGAGGACCCTGCAAAGATTACAGCAAGTAAGTGGAGACATATGTATATCTAAATGTCAGATGTCTAATGTAAGGTAGCAATGGTAAGCAAAATACTTTCCTAATAATTAGAAAACTCCCAGAAGTTTTCTATTTCTCGATAGCAGAATAGCAACCAACATTTCAATTTGTTGCCCTACTCATTTCCTTTAAATTTAGAAGGATTGTTCTTTAAATAAACGAACCAAAGCCAATATTTGAGAACCTTATTAGAATACATTATACATTTGAGGAGGTATCTACTTATATCAATCAGGTTTTGAATTTATAACAACCTAACTAGATTGTTTTAAAGCTGTAGGAGATATGGAGAGAGGAGAGGAGAGGACTGCTATGTTAATAGTGTCATGTGAAGTAGTTTATTGTTATGTCATAACCTCCATTCCATCATTATACAAGTGTCACCCCTAATTGCATATTTTATTCAACAAATTGATTTAAAAATGTGCCATTGCAATTAAACAAGAAATGGATATAGCTATTATATTAATTAATACTGTTGTTTTCATTAAGTCTCTCAGCATGATGTTAAATACAATCTAGTCACAAATTAGAAGCTTTTGTGCCCACGCAAACCTTTGCATGAGAAATTTGCCATGGGTTACAAGAATAAAAAAAACTCCCACTGTATTACATTCATAGGTAGGGGCACCCAAACAAGTCAGACTCATAAAAAATCCAATAATAACAGTAATTTAATGTCACTACTACTACTACTACTACTACTACTACTACTACTACTAGTACTATTACTACTACTACTACTAATAATAATAATAATAATTGTGCCAAGATATTTAAATTCCTTTGGTTTATTTGTTGATTTGTGTTAATTACATTAGTATACACTCATCTATTTCAGGGCCTCTTATAGTAAACAGACAATATACACAGACCTCCAGTTTATGTCACGAGTCTTTTCCAAAGCTTCAGCTGCCCATTTCTGTCATACAGTAAATCTTGCCTTTTTTCTCTCTAGAAATTAGAGCTACTGATCCCAGGGAGTCTCTGAGAGCTGCTTGTGGAACATGAAGCAGCTTTGGCCAAACTAGTTAAATGCAACGAGTCTCTCAGCTAAGGGAGATGCAGCTTTAAGGATACAACTGTGCAATTAAAATTTGCCTATGATGTAAAAAACACGCAGTTATTGACTGCCTTTCTGCCAGTTCATCCTCGGTTAAGCCCTGGACTACAAGTCATTGCCTTCCAGGAGAAATAACGCGACAGCTATGAGGCGTATTCCTCGTCCAGATCCTACCACTGTTGAGGAGAATGCTGCTTTCTCTACATGAGCAATAATAAAAGAAAGGCTTCTGCATGTTTACCCCAAGGAAAGACTAGTTTACTTTCCAATTTACTGGGAAACCTTTGCATAAATAATGATTATGTTGATAGAGAATCTTGCAGGTTGTGCTTGTAGAGCTAAAAGTGCTGCCTGTGAGCAGCAGTTGTGGAGAACGCTTTTTATAATGCAGTGCATCAACCCTGCTGACAAGCAAGCAGGGTGAAGCAAGCCTCGTGCTCCCAGAGATAAAAGCATTCGAAGCAGACACAAGGAGCGAAGGGCTGACTTATGACAACAGCAAGAGAACCACCTCCTAATACAAGATGTTTAGTACATATGAATATTTATTTTGGATACTTAAAGATGGAGTTTATGCTTTCAAGGGCTTGACTGTGGACTGGTTTTATTTAGGCTTTGGTGTGTGTGTGTGTGTGTGCCTGTGTGTTACTTGCAAACTCTAAAAATGCATGGCTGAAAGCAGGTATTTAAAGAAGGAAAAAAGTATTGAAAATTTATGTGTCTATGCAATACAGTACAGTTTATAGACTCCCTAGCCTAGTGATTAATTTTGCAACATCTACAATTAAGTTTCAATATCTGAAACCAACAAGAAAAACAAATCTGGTGATTGCTTTCTTAAAAGTTTATAAGCTGTGGCCATATAATTAGTTTACATAAGGATTTACATAGATGAAAATCTGCCAAATAGCTGACTTGGTTTATGGGTCCCTCCATGGTGAACAACCACATTTTGGACGCTGGAAACAGCTACATTTTGAGATACTGACATGGAAGTGACTCCTAATTCTTCATCAAAAGTATTCAATATTAGTTGGATGTCTTTCATGAAATCACATTTGAAAACTCATCAAAACTATCAAGTCTGTCTGTCTTTACCAAATTATTGTGATCGTAAATAATCTCATTATATTAATTAATCCATGAATTACTTATAAACTAGTATTTCCCATAGGATACTGTCACAATGAAGCCTGTCATAGTTAGATTCATTTTTCCTTTTACTATATTGGCAAGAATTTTGTGGTTTTAATCAGTTCATAAAAAAAAAGGCAAGACTCAATAACTCAGAAGGTACCTTGTCCATACCCTTTAAACTCTTTGAGGTAAATTACAGAATACACTGCCTTGAGACATCTTATGTTAGCAGAAAACTTAATCTCAAGCACACAGAATTTAAGTACCCCCTATTATTTAATTTATAATTTTCATGAAGGTATAAGTGACAACATATAGCATTTTTATTAGGAACTTCTAGAATATTATAGTTCCACCTTTAAAGTCCCTCAGGTAATTTATTTGCCTTGTGCAACATCCCAGGCTAGAGGAATTTCTACAAGGCGTCCTCAGCTCATTTCAGAGGACCAAAATGCCACCAACCAGTGGGCAGAACAGACTCAATTTGTCCTGGAGTTGAACCACTTATGTCTTTTTCTGGTGTGGATAATTTGCCAATGGATGCAACTCAGCTTGTCTGACTAGCAAAACTGTTTTTCATATCAGGTGGGCTGGAATTCCGGAAAACATTGACAAATACGTTAAAAGGACTGATCTCACATTTGCATCCCGAACATGCTCAGTTTCCAGGTCAAAATGAGGAGGATTCCCCTGGCTGTCTCAGCCTCCACACCCCAAGTGTCAGGTCAAACCACATTCCACATCCCCAGCAGCGGCAGTGCCACCAGGCCAGGCGAGGAGCTGGGTTACACCTGTGCTCCCCTGGGCCGCAGGGGAGGCTGGAGGACACAGAGGCGTAATCCTGGTGAGGTGGCTGGGCTGGGCTGGGCTGGGCTGGTGCTGCTGTCTGGAGTCATTACACAATTCTCTCGCTGATGTGTGAGAGGCACCAGCTGCTCCCTGCCGAGGTGTGGCACCCATGGCCCTCATGTGCAGTGGCTGAAGCAAGAGGGTCCTGAGTTACATCCCATCACTTTACTGACACCCTCTCTGCCCCTTCAGTTTTATCTGGTGATTAATCCCATACATGTCAAGCCAATAGCATGAGAAAGTAGGGGAAGAGGAGCCCGGACTTCAAACCCCTCCTCTGAGGGAGCCATGTTCTCACTCAAGGTGGGAAGAGAACAGCAATTTTGAGCATATGATGGGGAAATTTCATATTAAAAACTGTGTTCCTTGTGCACAGGACACTTCCTGGAGCTGCCAGGGGCAGGAGAGGGACAACAGCTACAGTCCACCTAAACTTTCATTTGCAGATGGACCTTGCTGGACTAAGGCAGTTATGCATGTTATGGTACAGACTGGCATTTCAACTAAATATTGCAGTGAATGATACAAAACAGCTTTCACGGATTTACAGGCAGGTAGCTAGACTGGCTCTTTAATAAGACTCACAGGAAGGTACATAGTGGTTGACTGGAAAATATATTATTGGGGAGAAAACCGTGAAGATATAAAAGGCAATCATATAAATGTCACAACAGATGAATATACAGCAACATTTTAGACAGAAGAATTTTCATTCCAAAAAAAGAATACCTCTTCCAGTTTAATGAGTATCCTAAGTGCCAGTGACGATGTATACTGACTGCAGACCTTTTGCATATGTTCTGGGGTTGTCCAGTAACACACAATTGGCAACGGACGATAATTAGCAAATGCCTATAATCCCTTTGCAGCCTAAAATAACTCATTTGCAAGACTGGTTTAGTAGGCACTATGGCTGCTCTTGTCTAACACCCTCTTCTCAGTGAACTTTAGAATACTTCACCTTAAAATTTTCAGTCTAATATTGATCTCAATGCCTTTTGACATTTGGAGAGAAGAGATTTTACAAAAAACCTGGATTTTGAAATGCATCTCATACAATCTTAAATAATGAGTTCAACATAATGTGGTGATAAGTGTAATAAGCATTATTTTCTGTGATAAAGTGGATTTTCTCTAAGCATGGAAAAACATTGTAATAGAACAGGTAATTTTTATACACATAAAGTAATTTCTGAGAAGGCTCTGGAACTTCAGGGGGATTTTATAATAATCTTCAGGGGGATTTTATAATACCTACTCTTAATGTACAGACAAGAGCTAAATAAGGTTTAGAGCAACAACAGAAAAAAACCCATGTTTCATTAACAATTAATTTTTATCATCTACTACTTATCCATTTGTGTGCTATTGAGGATTCTTCAATCACGTAGGTCTAAGTTGGTATGTGCAAACCATATCTAAATGTGCAAAGTACATCAAACACAGGATCCTCACTGTTCTGTATTCTCCAACAGTAATCAAGCAATGACAACAGCCAATTTTAGCTCAAAACCACATTTTTGGTGAAACAACTTTTAACGTCAAGCTCACTTGAAATTCTACGTTTCTTTCTATTTGCACATTTTGTGCAATCTTAGTTTTATAATATATCTATTATATAATACAGCAAAACAGAAGCAAATAAGCTATATTATATATCCTAGTGTCATTATTCTTCAAAATAGATGTTACTAGAGAGACTATATCTAATTGTACCTATTAGGTGTAACCCAAACTTCAGAAACAAAAATAAAACCACTTAAAATTATTTTTCTATGTGAGTAAGTTGTCTAGATTTGGCAAGCCACATGTACTAATAAAAATACTTCCGTTCTTGGCCTCTATTTTTGTTAGTCATACATCCACAGCTGCAAAGATGTGCTTCGTATAAAAATTTGTATTAAACAGGTAAGTTTACATGGCACAAATATAAGACACTTTTTTTAGCCAAGTTCACTCAAATGTTGTAAGATCAGTAGATCTACCTTCATGACTGGCAGATGCCTAGAAAAACCCTGTGCAATCTTACTGATTCTATCATAGAAATGCAGGGGCCATCAAATACTGCAAAATTTTCATGAGGCTTTTTTTTTAGGATTCTTTAAAATTATTTTCAGGGTGATGGTGATGGAGTGGACAGTTAAGAGGAGCAACATAGTCAGCAAACTAGGACTGTCAGGTAGCAGATGGATAGTTTATATACCTCTGATTCTCACAAGACTCGTTCTGGTAATGCTAAACGTGCCAACAGGGCTTGAGCTGAGAAGCAACTAGGTCATATGAGATAGACAACAAATATGCAGAACTGCAAGCACACAGTGAGGTGCTTCAACAATCCTATTTTCTCATGGGATAATAAGAATGGACAACTCATCCCTTGGCATGGCTTTCCAATGCTTTGATGAAAGCACCATATTGTCTTCTTCTCAAAGGAAAGGCATCAAGTTGGCCTGAAGAAATCATACAAATCACTGCTGTTCAACATGCTGTTCCCTGAAGCAGGAATATCCAGATAAAAGAAATTGGGAACAGCACCACCATCATCTGAGTACCACAAGTGCCCCCAGCTTCCTAACAAGTAAAGCCATGCTGCTGACAAGCACCCTATTAGCTCTGTCTTTCAAAGTCTTATCTAGGGAGACTGCTGTGAAATCAGGGAAGAAAATAAGAATTCAGCTGTCATAACACCCTGAGTGAATCACCTGACTGAACTCTCTATCTTCAGAAACCAGTCACTGTAACTGTGAAGTGGATCTGGAGAGCCCACCTTCATGCCGGTTCCAGCTGATAAGTAGAAAGTGACACTTGGTAATGTTAGGCTAAATGCTTCTCAGAGAGCCCATATCTGAATTAAGGCAAGACCAGATGCATTCCTTGATTTCACAAACAAGTTCACTTTTCCTTATCTATCCACTACACTAAAAATCAATGTGTAACTGAGAATGCGAAGGCTAAAGGGACTCAAGACACTTATTACACAAGACACTTAAGCTCAGTGCTATTTACTGTAGAAAATTACACTTGCTTACAAGATAGTTGTACGAAAATGTTTCTTGAAAATTTAAAATTATTTCATATGTTTCTAAAAATTATTATCACACTGATCTTATGCAAAGGAATACTGACAGGTATTTAGATACACAAGAGAGGTATTTTGAATTGACTTTACCACAATTAAATCTAGTTTGCAGTGCTACACTGGCTTACAGGCCTGGTTAAATTCCAGAGGAACACACTTCACAGCAACATTTATCTGTATATCACACTTGACACTTAATTTATCATAGTTTTCTCTGTGTCTTCCAGCAGAGAAGACAACTAGGTTGAAGTCTGCATTTCTAATAAAAGTCTGGTGTGACCTCCTGAATTAAATCATATAGTCATTAGCATTTGAAGCGTAACATCTTGTAAAAACACCTCCTGAAGACTGAAACTCAAAGCTTGCTGATTCCTGTCTCCTGTGTCTCCAAATGAACTGATTTGTGTTGGGGTGAGTTCGTGTCTTTGAGCTGTTTACCAATACACAGGTGGATTTCAAGTCCATTGGTTGAGACATGCTCTGCATGGAATGCACCCAATAAAACCCGGGATATGTTTCACCCAATGCTTCAGTTGTGCAAGGTCAGATATCCAAATCTGTACAGGACACCCCAGGGTAACTTTATTGCAAATGGGAATATGTAAACAGGCACTTGTGGAGAGGGAGCCATTTGAGCTATTGAGATACCTGACTTATATGTCTAAATGCCTAATGAGAGAAATCTTTCTGTGGTAATGCATACTTACGTCTCTCCAGCTGTAGCAAATACAGCCTGGGGTGACTGGCTCAGAAGTAAATACCTCATATCTATAGAAGTTAAGGCATTATAAACCAGTGTTGTTCATCCGGTCCCTCCTTTCCATTTGATCCTGACAAATTTGGACTCTCCCTGCCCTGCAGGTATGGCTTCTTCTCCCACCTGTCAGGTAAAGTGAATCAGGAAGTAGAAAGAGATACCTTCTCCCCCTTTTTTAGTACCCCACTGTCTTCATTCTTGACTAGATGAGTTCTTTGGATGTATTAAAGCTTAGTCACACTGTCCAACCATCACCTCTCAGAGCTGTGTTACAGGTATCCCCAGAAAAATGTTGAAGTGGATAATGTGTAGAAAGGGGGAAAGTGGAAGGGAGGAGGAATACAAAGGACCTCAGGAGTGAGAGGAGCTATAAAACCTGGCATGTCCTGCTGAGAATGGATTGTACCTGGGGAGCACAACCTGAGGCAGTGGTTGTGTACAAAGAAATATACCCAGGAAGCATCTACTGCAAGTCAAATACAAGGAGAGGGGGTTTTCCGGTTGGATCTTGGTGACAGCATGATTTTCTGTCTCCTGTATTCCCAAGGGCCTGCAACTGTGGTTTCTGTTTGTGTGTTGTAAATGAATAAATGGATTTGCATTTTACTGTATCCTGATTTGAATCAAAGGTGATTTCATACAACCTGCCTACAACAAAGAATTCCTTACATGTGATACAGCAAATTCAAACCACAAGATGAGGGCTACAGAATAAGTGCTAAATTCACCAAAATCCTGTTGAAGAGATTCAAAGAGAGCAGCAGTCCTCTGTTAAAGGTGAGCAGGAGAGAATAAGGTCTGGAGATAGTGAAGATGATGAAGAAGTGGCTCCTAGATACCAGTAATAGTCAAAAAAATGCCCTGCTGTTTGAGGACCATTCTTGGACCCAGAGATGTGCCCTGAGCTTGTGCAATTTCTGAGAATTCAAAAACTAAATTACGGTCTTAATACATTGGGGAGCACAGTGTCCACAGCAGAGGTTTTTGCAGCCACAGCTATGATCTGGGCAGAGGAAGGGAAAAGGGGACAGGAGAGAAGCGTCGGCATGTTCCAGTAGGCATCCAATCTAAGGACAGGAGGCTTATCAAAGGACAAAAATGAAAATGCAGCATGATGCCCTAATGAGAAGTCTGAAAATACCATATATTTTCTGTATTTTGTATTTGCCTTTTAAGCTCAATTGGCTAATGAAGCATACAGCTCTAACAGTATCCCAATTTCTGTTCCTTAGCTATGGAGCACAGATGCAGCAAAGAGTTAGGGGGAAAGCAGAATTAATTTGCTAAATAATTTAACTAAGCAGGGTGAATTAAGTAGGTTCCCACAAAATTCATTATAGCAAGTGGGCCAATTATAGATATCTGTAATATCTGTATTACAGATAGCATGAACTCCTGCCTGAAATACCTGAGAAACTCCACAGAGAAAATTTCAAAATCTCCCATGAAACTGTAAAAATTGTCTTGTGCAAACTGTTGTACATTTTATTTGTTAGACTGTGTTTATTTTATTGTTGGGGGAAAGAAAATGGGTTATTAAAAACATTTGATTTCAGTCCAATTCTTTTTATAATTTTACTTTGTCAACAGATGGGGGGATATATTCCAAACACATAATGGGTTTATCACTTTTCAAATGCAACTGCTGCCAAATCTCTAACATTAGAGTCTTCTCTCAGCTGTAGCATCGTGAACACCAGAATAATTATATTGAGATTCACAAATGTTTATGACATTTTAAATGAGAAAAAAATTATTCAAAATCAGTATGTTTGCATTTTTGTGTAGGTGTTGTCTGGTAATTAATCAGAAAGTATTGTCATCAAAGTAGAATGGTTTGGTGGCATTATTCATTAGGCAGAATGAGCTCCAAAAATGGCTGTCGACCTTTGTTCTTAGTCAACTCTGATACAGAACTGTATAAAAGACCAAATGCATTATATCACAATTTCTAAGGTTGGTTTGAATTACACTACTGACATTTTATTATATATATTGTGTTGACCAGCTTTAAAAAATTTATGTAGTGTTTGTTTTGGAATGGAGGTAATTTCTGTGGTTATGGATTAGCAGTACAGCTTGGCTTTTCCCACTCTCTCTTTTCCCCAGGCTGTAGCCAGAGAATAATTTTTGTTTGATATTGCCAGCTTGGAATTTATAGGTGCACAGCTCAAACCACCAGTTGCCAGAGGCACTCATAAACCCTTCTTCCTAGCACAAACTATCAATATATAACCTGATCAGGAGCGTGCACTGAAAGTAATGGCTCTTTGTTTCCTTCCAGCTGCAAAGTGCTGTTGCTGGCCACGCAGGATTTGGGTAAGAGCAAAGCAGTGATAGTTACTGTTCTCTGACAGATGCCTCAGCAATTTTAACCTGCTGATATTCAATGCAATGAAATAGCCCTACTTGGAGCCCTTCTACAAAGAAAATCTGGCCAAAACTCACATTTGGTCTGAATGAGACCAGAAGAACTCAGTAGTCAGTGTCTAACACAGAACTCTGAAGTGGAGGAGAGGTCAGTGTGAAGGTCCTCCTCCTCTTCTTCCTCCTTTGTTTAATCCAGACATTTCTGGCCAAGTGGAATTTCTTCTACAAATCACAAATTTTCAGAAACCTGGCAAGTCTGGAAGAAACATCTTTTCACGCAGCAATTTTATCAGGGAAAGGAAGTCCAGAGCTCTCTGTAAGGTGCTGATCTGAGATGTGAGGGAGTCCTTAATCCAGAGTGTTTTTTAAATGTCAAGAGCAATTTGAGGAAGACTGAGCAGGGTCTGATGCCTGGGTGGGTACTGCACAGACTCAGGCATGGAAAGAGTTCACCCCTCATCAAAAATGTTCAAAAGAGGATTTTATTACATTCCAGTGGTAACAATAACCCTCTCCTACACCACAGGAGTTATTACCAAAAAAAATATTCAAGTATCTGTCCTTTATTCATATCTGCCATGGGAAGACCTTTGCAACACCAATGAAAGCTCAAGTAGGCTGCAAAATTTATGCTGTGTGGAGAGGAGGTTTTTAATAAAGGCATAAAAGGAGAATGGATTGTAAGCATGACAAACATCTGCACAAGAACAAAGCAGGTGAAAACCATCTTCATCTGCCCAGGCCTACAAATGCTGTGTGTACCCTTCCTGCCACAGAAACAGGACACTCTAGGCTCAGCTTTCGCCATCTCCGAAGACTTAGCCAGAAATGTGGAACAGTTGAAAAATACTTCAGATTGTATAATTTAGGAGATCATAAAACCAGTAGGAGAGTTCGAAAATTATTTAGATTTATGAGCTGATGGAAGTTACTTAGACATCCACACGGTCAGAATCTCTTCCATGAAGCCAAACTGCTTAAAGATGAAAGCATTTGTATCAACATTATCAGCAGGCATTAAAAAAAAACAAAAAACCAAAGCCACAACATACAACAGATGCTCCTTTGTCTGCCCTCAAATTGTCAAGAGTTAGCAACTTTCAGCACTATTGGGCAGGGCACACACAACATAAACATGTAATATAGACAGGGAGGGAGACCCTGGGGAAAGGAAAAACAAGTGTTTGGATGGAACACCAAAAATGGGAAAAATTGCACACCCCTGTGTTGATATTTGTTCTTTACACTTATAATTTGCATGCTACACATACCATTGTATGTAGAAGCTCTGAACATTGGCAAGTTTGCACATTTCCAGCAGTGGTGGTGATCAACAAGCATGACAAAACTAATGCAGGAAATCAAATAAAATACTAATATGCCTACATATGATATTCTACATCAGGTAAAGAGGTTCCCACAAATTAGAATATTGGGAACGACTCTCTCTAATTTCATGACTGTCACTTCAGGATGTAATCTCCATTGTGGCTGTTCATTCTTTCATGTTTTGACCTGATGGTTCATGAAATAAGGATAAATCTGAGGGGATATTAGTAATCCATATTAAATCCTGTACCAATCTACATTTAAACATGAATCCAACTCACTCTTTTTTTTTCACTTTATAAGTAATGTGGGGTGTAGATTTCTGAAAGTTGTTGTTTCATATACAGGGAGAACCCTAAAGGTTTGCCTTATTAACAAAACCCAAAAACTGTTATGCAGAAACATGCGGAGAACAAAGCCATTTGCTCTCAACCAGTTAAACACAGCACATTGCTGTTACCCTCCATAGGCAACAGGGCTCCAGTGATTCCAATGGAAAGAGGAATGTAGCCCTTATTCTGAGAAAACCACTCTCAAACACTTCTTCCCCAGAAGGACTTTGACCCTTCACAGGGCTGCAGCCTTCTACTTGTAAGCCTCCCTCATTAAATTCTTTCTCCTTACTATTTCTCAACTCACTATCAACACTCTCCCACTTCTTTATTTTACAGGGCAACCTAAAGTGAGCAAGATGTTCAGTATGTCTGGGCTGAGGCAGGACCAAAGTGAAAACCATAGTGAGCTCGGCTGAAAGTAGGGAAAGAAAAGAAGTGTTTATTTTAAAGAAGTGTTCAGGAAAAAATCTCTTCCAGGAGACTCAGGAGCTGTGAAAGATCTCCAGATGGAAAGGGAGCCCCCTTCTCCTCTAACAAAAAGACTGGCTACCACAGACTCCACCTTTACTATAGTAACAAGCTGCGAATCCTTCCCTCAGACCACAGACATTACCTGGTTACGCAGGACTCTGCTTGCAAGGTTAAGAACTGCACATTTTCCTTCTGATTTATGAAGTCCATTGCAATGTGTCTTTCAGGATTGCTCCCTAAGTCCCTTCCCTTCAGGGATGGGAACGGGCCTGCCTCCCATGCACCCACTGAGGTCATGGCCAGTTTCGTTGTTCCCAGAGAAGGCAGCTGCTGAGGGAGAAAGCTAGTGGGGGCTGTTCCCAAAGACACCTCTGAACACAGAAGAAACATTTTGAAGTACAATCTGAATTAAAAAAAAAAAAGAACAGAAGACAGGAGCAGGAGTTCACATTAATACATTACTCAGTAAACAACCTTCTATAACTGGATCTCTTGGAGTTTTACCAGGATAAGACTTTCATTCTTAATAGACTGAATGGCAATCATTATGTAAGAAAATGCACATAACCCTATGCTACTCCTATCTGGTAACAAGTCTATTGGAGGGATCTACAAGAAGCCCACTGAGAACAAGTATCCTATAATATACTTTTAATGGAAGAAATAATCTGTAGACCTGAACAGTTTTATCTCAGCTTTCCCGGAGATGAACTTTAATTTGCTTTTTTTAACAGAGGTGTCCTTTCAAATAGCAGAGAAGGAGAAGCCATTGCCATTTTCCTTTGTGCTCACTCAGCTTTCAGTCTGAGGCAGACATGGGCCAGCCTTTCCCAAAGCAGCCTATTTTCAGCTGGCTCAGGCATGGTTACATGAGCTGCAGCTACACTTATGATTTCTATTCACACACACCCCCCAAGAATCATCCTTCACATTACTGTGTCACTTCTCCACACTGACAGTACTTTGCACTACAGGGGCACCTTCAACATAAGAACTGTAAAGTACTCTACAATACCTGGCTGCCTATGAATTAAGTCTTGCTTGCACTGGCAAGCAATTCCTGTAGTGAATTAAATACCCCTTCCAAGCCCCTAAATAAATTCATGAGACTACAGAAATCATCTCAAAAGATAGCGGGATCCCTTGTCTCCCCAGCCCTCTTCCTCCCCTCACAGATGTATGCAGTGTTGATTATTGCCTGTATTAAGACAAATTATATTTAGTAGACCTGAAGCGGTACACATTTCTAAAGCAGACTGGCTCTGTGTCACTGTGTGAAGAAACTGTTCTACGCCAGCAGTAGTTCACAGTTGTTGCTTGGTTCTTTGCTTTCTGTTTTTTTGTTAAAAAAATGCTACCCTATAAAATACGGGATGCAATAAAAATGAAGATCAAGGAAACAAAGGGTTTTTCAAATGGTGAAACCAGTCAGAACCCTGATTAATGGGAAAAATCCCAACAGAATTGAATTTTTTGATTCTCACATTTCTCTATTAAGAGAGACTTCCTGGGAAGTTCATTCTCACATCAGGAGCATACCCGATATCCAGGGAGTAAATGAGCAGGAACTCACTGCAGTGCCAGACTTCTATCAGCCATTAGAGCAGCAAAGATTTACAGCATGAGGCTGTGTAATAAACCATGCTTATGGTGATAAATCAATTCTCAGAAGAGAGAGAAGAATGTGCTCCTATGGGCTGTTGTAGTTTAAGCACAGGAATGGACATCAAAAAAAAGGAGCCTCATGAAGAATGTAGATACACCATGATGGTGCTGCTGTGTGAGCTCTGCCAATTCATAAAGCGTTTTCCTGCATTGTCTATCTTTCGAGTATGGTATTTCCTTTTCTCCCAAGTACTCATGCCTGTGAAGGGCTCTGGCATTCTTAGGTAGGAGGTGCTGCAGAAGTACACTTTTGCAGTAATTTTCTGGATAGGCAAAAATGTTTAAAAGGCATTTCAGTGTTTTACAGGACTGGAACATGGCTGGGGAGAAATATATGTTTCTGGGGGGAAGCATAACAACTATTTTTTAATGCAGAATGTTCTAAAGGTGAAAAGAGCACAATGTGACTGCTTTCAAGTTATGTGATAAGCTGGAACCACACATCTGCAAGAGACTTAAGAGGAATAAAGTAAGCATCCTGATAACCAGTGTTAATCAACTATCATGGCCTCACCAGCATGTTCTACCGTCCTTAAAAAGGGAGGGGAAAAAATAACCTTTAAAAGGACCAGCATTTCAGGCACATAGTAGAGAAGCTTTACAGCAAGCAGAAAAACCAGATTTTGTCACTGATGAAAATGCAGATCTCATTTACCAGACACGCAATAGACAAATCTGAATAGCGGGAAATATCTGTTTAATATCTTTGAACTTCTGTTTTTAGCAGTAGATCAATCAAGGAACAGAAGGTGAATGGAAAGAATATACTGTGACTTATTTGTCCTTGGGAATAGACAATGGGGCAAGAAGCAGAAGGTGCTCAGGTGTGACTCAGTCCGCTCAACTCAGAAGCCACATCCACAGCAGAGGTAGTTGTCCTCAGTTCCCTTTACTGACAAATGAGATGAACAAGAGTTTCAAGACCAAAATTCCTCTTGTTCTAAAGTAAACACTTAAAATAGATATCTGCTGGTTTAAAATGCTTCTTTTTCCCTTTTGTCTATAAAGAGAGTTCAGGATGACTAACTCAAATAGAGACAGTTTAAGGTGGTATGAGGAATCTCATCCCGAAATTCATACCAAGATGAATTTTCTCTTCCAGATGTCCTGCCACAATAGTACCTGTCTCAAGGCCGTGGTAATTCTTTACAGAAATGTAGCTGTTAGGAATAATCTCATCTATCTAAAGAAAGGACATTTGAGAATGATGCCTTGACCTCAGAATAGTTTAATACATTTCCATGTATTATTATTTCCATGCTCCTGTTCCAAGCATAAGCCAAAATTGATAGTGAAAGTGGTCTCTTGCTTTTTGTACACAGCTGTTCACACACCTGCAGGAAAATCTCTGCTTTGCATCTGAATTCTAAATGCATCTGAAACCCTAAGGGATCTGTAATTTGCAAGTGGCTGTTGTAAAAAATAAAATCCCTGGGAAAACTGCAAACCTTCTTGAAACATTAGTTATGAAACAATGCCTGCTTAACAATGGCATTAACAAAATTTGCTGGTATTTTGGTAAACTCTAAAATTTTCAGATTCAAAAATGGGACTGAGTGTATACTAACAAGCAAGTCATTGGACCAGACTGGAAAGCATCCTGCTTTCTGCTGTGGATAAAGTGCAGCAGCACCTTAGGAGAAAGATTGCATGAACTAAATATTTTTCTAAGACATAGCAAGACAGGCCCATGGAGCTTAGTGACATTAAATGCTAACATAATATAAATATTTAACAACCGCTGCTTCCAAGAAAATTCAGTCCACGTGAAACATAAATTAGGATTGTGTATCATGAGCCTATTCCAGTATTAGCATTAATGAGACCTAAACTGGCCAGCCAAAGCCAAAATAACAAAATAGTTGCTAGAAAACAGCAGCTAATCTATCTGCCACGCTGTCTTCAGCTGTCTAATGAAGGTCTGAGTCCAAGCTGCAGTCAGTGATACTTACCCTAAAGTCAGAGCAGATTAGTAAGTCAGGTGTCCTAGTCCACAGTACTGGGCTGAAAGATAAAGTGGAATTCATTTAATCTGTTAATCAGGATTCTAACATTCAAATGCCCTATCCTGAAGCTTTTTCTAACTGACATTGTGTCGAATGATAAAGTTAATATCAGTTGACAGTTTGCCAGAAGCCATTAATATAAACTCTCAGTTTTGTTTCAGGGCTTGTTAATTTTGTTGTGTCCTTAGAAGACGAAGAATCCAAGTAAAGAACCACCATGTTCCCTGTTCTTTCTTTCTTTCTTTTAGTAAAATTCTCTCCTCACACTTTTTTTTTTTTTTTAAAGAAGCAAAAATGAAACTAGACCTTCATTTATACAATATTCTGCACATGTCCTGCATTTATTTTTGAAAGTTGGTAAACTCTCCTTCCAATTTAAATTGATTAAATAGGTACAGCTGAGTAAATGGACAGAGTTAGGCTGTAAGTCATATGTTTTCACTTTTAAATTACATGTAGAAGAACACAGAGAAAATAAGCAAAGAAGAGAAAGTGTACAGAGAAGAGTTCACTATTTTCAGGATTAAGATAATAGGATTACAAACAAGATTTGATTCCTGCCACATTTTATTCTCACATAGCAAATGCTGTGGTCAGCCATGGCTGACTTACTCACAGCAGTGGCCTGGGATGCAGAACATGCATCTCACTAAGTAGCATTTGTGTGTCCTTTGGAAGTATTCTGCATCTCACGTTACATCAGTTAGATCAATTTTCACAGTTTGTTGGCCATAACAGGGAGCAGATACACAAAAAACACTACCAAAATGCAGCAGGAATCCTTCCATAATTATGTGCTTCTCTTAAAAAATAAATAACATATCCATTCCTTTGCAGTAATCAGTATCTGTAAGTCTTCAAAGAAGGAATCTAGTAATTCTAGTTAATTCTAATACTTCCCTACCAAAACCATGTATTAGACTGTAGGCCAGTTCCTTTGTGAACGTGAAATAGTTAAGGTACAGTAATGAACTTAATGGTTTCAAAAAAACCCAAACAACTAAAAAAAAAAAAAAGAAAACAAAAAAACAAAAAAAAAAAAACTGAAAACCAAAGAAAACAAAAAAAAAACACCAAACAAAAACCTAGAGGAAATTTTTTGTAGTCAAAAGGGATTTTATACAGTTTTTATTAAACTATGAAGAATAAAACAGACATTGTTTTCTTAATATTGGATTTCCCCATGGATATTTGGAAATATTAAATATATAGAAATTTTTATACATATGCAATAGAAAAGGAAATATATGTAAATATTAAAAATCCAGTATATGGGTTTTGTGGAACCTGGAAACAAACAGATGTCTACCTATTCTTGAAAAAATAGCTTATGTGCTTTTCTGCTTGAAAGAACCTGCGTAGTCTAATTTGTAAAGAATTTTTGCCACCCCTGAAAGAAGACTGGAAATAGCTTCTGTATCTTCCCTAAAAACTATTGAAGATACTATGCTACAAAATAAAGACATATTTCTTTCCTTAATATATACACAATGTTATTAAACCAAACTATTTTATTGCTTCTCTTTATTTCATGTCTTAGTGTTACAGCACTTAGAATCTCTCTGTAATAGGAATTTAATCCACTTTCACCAGAGATTTTCTACAGTATTTACAGTAACCCTTGTTGAATTATTTTCATCCACATTCCACATGAATGCTTTCCCTTTCCTGCTTGTTTGCTCTAGGCAAACACAGAGCACAGACTTACAGTGTGAGATCCAGTTCTCACACTAATTTAATGGCTCAAACAGATTTTCCATATTATGTTGTTCATTATATCTCAATATTTGGTCATAGATTCAGCCACAGATCCGATCACTACATGACAGAAGTGACATATGTGAACCACTTCCAACACATACAGATAAAATGCTGCTAAAAATATTTTTTCTGCACAGGGAAATTTTTTGAGTAAGCAAATAGGGAGGATCCTTGCCATTACATGTAGCAGAAGTGCAGGATGCTCTCAGGCTTAGTATTTTATCATGTACGGTTTCTTACTCCCTAGCCTCTGGAACCCCATTTAGAAGACTGGCAGCACAGTTCTCAAAGCAAATATTGTGCTGTTTCTGATTTGCAAAAGTGAAGTCTCTACCGTGCTAGGAGTAAGAGGTGGTAGTTCCACAATTTGTAACAGGGATGCCATGGAAACTGCTCGCTGAATCCACAGGGGATCTGTTCTGTGAGCCTGCAAGCTCCCAAAAGAGAAAGGGTGCCAGACAAGAGCGATGTTCATTGAGAAACAAGGCTGGTGAAGGGTCTAGAGCTCCTGTGAGGTGCAGCTGAGGGAGCTGGGATTGTTTAGCCTGGAAGAAAGGAAGCTCAGGGGGAACCTTGAATACCCGGCTTCTACTTGAATTTGAAATGTAGAGGAGACATGTAGAGGTTACCGCAATATAAGACATCCTGTGACAGCTAGAGTAAATGTCTAAAATGGAACCAACTTATTTGGTGGTCATGGGAAAATTAAATACATTTTACAGACAAAAAATTATAACTTTTACTAGCAGAACTGGAGAGACAAAATAAACATTCTGTAGCAAAAACTATGCCCAGAACAGCCAGTGGGGAGCTCAGAGGGTGTAACAAAGGGAATTAAGGGAAGCTTGTGCAAGTGACAGTTCAGATGACGTTCAGACCACACAAACCAACATGCAAGTCCCATGTCAGTATATTTCCTTGCTTGGTTCTCAGGGTGGCTCAACCCTCAAACTTCACCTGGAGAGGTTCTTGACTCCTACCTACAGCACTGAGAGGTGCTTCAGGGGGTCCACCCTGCAGATATTTCTTGTGAAATCAGTGCATTAGGCCTGACCATATCGACAAGATATTAAAAGAGCTGTCTTGGTGCATTGCTTAGTGCTGGTCTCTGTGCAGTTGACACCTGAGGTCAAGCTGGAGCTCGCTCAGCCATTGCAGCAGCCATGCCAGCCCTGAGCTTCAGGTCACCTTGGCTCCAAAGCTTGCAGGCAGCCCACAGAGCTCAGGCTGTGAATTACTCCTTTGTGCGGCTTCTGCAAGGTATCATACATGGATTTCACTTTCTTCTGCTGCACCAACACAAAAGCTGCTGTTTAAACATTTACCTATCACACCCTTTTCTAACCCATGTCTCATGCTCTAACAACTGTCAACTATAATTTTGTCTTTTCATTTCACACTATCAATTTACTTTCGATTGTTAATCACAGCGAAAGGTCACACAAAATGAAGCATTGCTGGTTTAAAAAGTAGGTGGAAAATACTGAATATCTTGCCAACTTAAAGCTGATGAAACTTTCTAACTTTGTCAGATTTCTGCATAGGGAATATTCCTGTGCTGAAGTAGATTTTACTAAAATCAAATTAGTGTTCAGCTGTTGGAAGCTGATTCTTATTTTTAGCACTCAAAGCCTTTTTAAAAGGTCCATTTAGCATGAATTTCTACTTAGCAGCAGTCTGGGGCAATTTTTCAGTTGGTACCAGGGACTTTAAAAGGGTGATTTACAGGGAAAGGACAATCATGCTACTTTATCTAAGTTATAGAAATCATTTGAAGAGCAACAGTGAACCACGGAATGTATCTGTTATTTCTCTTCACATCTCAAGATTTCTTCACAGAAGAGATTGTTATAGCGCAATAGACGGAGATGAGCAGATCAAGCAAGGAAAAGAATATGCATTGGGATCAAGTAATTGCCTATTTTTATCCCAAAGGAAAAAGAGATTGAAAGATCTCTCTGATGCTTCAGACAGTCCAACTCTTTTCTACTTTTGTCAATATGTTTAAAATGCAGGATTTATGGTGATCTATTCTGAAACAGAGCTTAACTTGGCAGTGCAGGCAAGGGAAGATTAAACCAGAACAGTGACTTGGAGATAGGCAGTTTCTCAAGAAGAAGAAAAAAAAAATCATAACAGAAAAGAAAACCATTTTATAGCCACTTAGAAGATGGTCAAAAGGAAAATGCTGTACACTCCTCTCTGTTGCCCATGATGTGGACATCTCAGGAGGTGCAAGGAACAGGACTGAAAATGTTAATTCCCCATCTCAGCACACACAACGCTGAGTGTTCAAGTCCTGTGTGTTTGAGCAGCCAAACACAGAAGCTGGCAGCTGAGATGGGTGCTGCTGTGTTGAGCACAGAGGCCTTGCAGAGAACATGACAGCAGGTACAAGCCTCCTTTCCACCTTCAACATTACAAAAGGTGGGCTTCCCCAGTGCCACTTCCTCTCTTCCTCATGATAATGCACCATTAGCGATGAGATTTTTATCTGTAGCTGTGTGCATTTGCACAGATATACCTGTTTGGCTCATTCCTAGTTATGCCTATTGGTTCATGATTATTAAAATAGATTGCACCAGGGAAATTACATTCACCTGCTTTAGCCTCAGCATTTGAGGATGCAGGAACTCTTCAGCGATGCATTTTTTGTTTCCTACCTTGCTTTTGCTCCAGGGCACCTAGACAAGAAAACAATTGTAGTTTGAAAACTTCTTAGTCCATGGTAGCGCAGCAGCCAATACCAGCCTGAAAACTGGCAAACCAAACTTAGAAGCCAAAAGGGAAAACCATATCCCGAGTGCATCAAGCACAGCAATGCCAGCTGGTAGAGGGAGGTGATTGTTCAGCTTGCTCCTCACTGGTGTGGCCTCACCTTGATAACTGTGTGTCATTTTGGGTGCCACAGTATAAGAAGGGCATCAAAATATCAGAGTATGTCCAGGGGAGGGTGACCAAGATGGGGAAAGGCCTTGAGCGCAATACTTATGAGGAACAGCTGACATCACTTGTAGGGTTCAGCTGGGATGAGAGAAGGCTGAGGGGTGATCTCATTGCTGAGCAGTGACCTCACCACAGTCTACAGATTTCTCAAGGGGGCAGCAGAGGGGCAGGTGCTGATCTCCTCTCTGTGGTGACCAGAAATAGAACAGGAAGAGGTGGAGTGAAGTTGAGTCAGAGGAAGATCAGGCTAGACATTAGAAAAAGGTTCTTCATTGAGAGGATGGTCAATCACTAAGAGCAGACTCCCCAAGGAAGTGGAGACAGCAACAGTGACAGTTAAAGGAGTGCCTGGATGATGCTTTTAGTTATATAGCTTAGTCTTCCTGCTAGAGATCAGGAAGTTGGAATGGATGATCCTTATGGGTCCCTTCCAACTCAGGATATTCTATGATCCTATGAACCCCTCTAAGTCTGTTGTTCCCTGTGTGGAAGTATCTCCAGTTATAACTACTTGGGCTGTTCAGTACAAGTGCCTCAGTCTGCCTCTATTGAAACCTCACAGCCTGTGGCTTTCTGGATAGGCCCTCAACAGAGATGTGTAGCTGTGAAACTCCACTGAAAACACCATATGAGAAGGGATTTGTTACCATTAGCAAGGGCAGTATTCACTTATGTGAAAATATATGCAACTGTTTTCATTTCTCCCCACACATACTTAGTGTTATTTGAATTAAACTCATGCTACTGATTTCTTCCAGAGGAGCTAATGGACCAAACATTATTTGGACCATACGAAGTGGAAACATGGCACACATTTTGTTAATGGACTACTCAGGTTTTTGTGAGGCAGAACTGAGGAAATCAGTGCACTGCTATTTCTGACTTTGCTGAACAGATGTTTTTAGCACAATGTTTGCGCACTGAAAGGCCAAGTCATACAACCGCAAAGCCCAGCATTCAGAAAGGACAGTGAGAGGTTTGGCTGGGGAATACTGCAACAAACTGAGTGAACAGTGGATGTGCACAACATAGTTCAACGACATCAAACAGTTCACAAATGAGGTACGATGGGCTTATCCTACAGTTTTCTTTCCTATTCTTCTGTGTTGGAGGTAACTGCCAGATAGTCTCACTGGAATTTCTTTTTAATGAAATAAAATCTTCAGTTGTGAAAAAAATGATAATAACAGGAATCATAAGACTAATGCAGAGAGGGATTGATCTGGAAAAGAGAAATCTTCTGCATATGCTAGTATAGCTCATAGACTAAGCTGAGACAGAGAGTCTGAATTAAAATGTCAAGTATGTGGGATAAAGCTCTTGCACGTCTGCATGTGAAGATGGTACACTTCGAAAGCAAAGCAGAAATTTGTAGTGTAAACAAGCTTTTAAACAGGTCAGTCTAATCCCACTGAAGTCAATGGCAAAGCATGAGATTATGATGGAAAGTGAAGATGCAACATGAATTTAGGTAGGAAAAACAATTCCGTTTTGGGTGAAGAACGCAGGTTTTTAATACCTGAAAAGGAGGTAAAGCCCTCTTCTCCTGCATCTCTTTCTATAAACAAGAACTGTAAAGCTGTGACCTGCCCTTTAACCAGCCCTATAAGAGGCAAATGTTGGATGTCAAGACACCTGACAGTGGCTGTCATATCAGCTAGTCATTTGCTGAATTTTCTCCTAGCAATCACATTGCAGATAACTCTCTATTTTGCCATTGAAACACTGGCTACTGTGCTGAATTTCTCTCTTCTTTAAACTTAGCTTTCCCAGAGACAAGGTCATGGGTTTTTCAATTGTCTTGTAGACCAGCTCTGCCTTTACTCTAGAATTCGCCGTTTTAGGCTCAATTAGACTCTGAAATTCAGTAATCAGTGAATGAGCGGGTGATGTTAATATAGAAGGCTTCCCTGTTACGTCAGTCCAGCACCTGGGCAGAGAGTTCAAAGGGTTGGGTGGCAAGGCACAGGCTGACCATGAAAACCAAAGAGCCTAGTATCAGGCCTAACTCCACATAGAGCCACAAAAAAATGCATCTGGTTCATTTATCATGCTTTCCATATTAATAAAGCTGCAACTCATTATGTAAACCATATGCCATCTCCTCAGTTGGATGCATTATGAAATCCTCTGAAGAGGGAAGCTTGATTTTTTTTCTATTAAAAATGAGAACTCTTTTTCTTTTGCTAAAATCCCTTTTTCCCTCTTTTGCCAATTTGCATTTAGTCACAGTCTCCTCAAATCCACTTCTTACACTTCAGTCAAAAACGTGACTGAAGATTTCCAAAAGAACAGGGGCAGAGGGAGGGGAGACTTGGCAGGAACAAGAAATTATTTTCTCTAGAATTTCATGATCATTTTTAAGTGCTTCTTTTGATTTCTCTTCCTTACACCCATGTAAAGTCCCTGTGCAAGCAAGAACAGATGTTGCAACAAGCAGAGTTCACCCCTTGACCCTGAGATCTCATTGCTTCTTTTCTCTAGTGTATGTTTAAATTTAGAGTGAAAACCCTACAAAAATGCATGGGGGTGGGGTGAGTTGTGAGGCAGGGGAACAATCTAATTTTGGGAAGTCTTCCCTAGCAAACCCACTTCAACTTCCACTTGTCTCGCTTCATTTGTGAGTGTCTTTGTCCCAGAAGCTGAAGACAGTTCAAATGCGCTCAGATACCACACTGAGTGGCATTGCATCAGGGTACCCAAGTGCATAAATTAGATCTCCTTTTCCAAAATTATTTTCAGTATTGACCTATTGCCATTCCTACTGTGCATAACACATTCCAGCAGATGACAGCCCCTTGTCCACATTGGCCCTATACACAAACCCCTCTGCAGAGAGCTGTGTCTTAGAGATCTCCAACTCTTTCTTCCACAAACACAAAAAGTTTTTACTCACCAGCAATTAAAAAAATAAACAGACACAAACACATATTGCAATACTCACATTCTTTCCCTATTTTTTCATATTGTTTTTGTCATTCTTTTTGCACTGACTCTGCTCAAGACCCCCTGCTGCCTCCTGACCATCCTCCCGTTTCTGCCCATTGTGGGACATGTCCACTGCTCTGCTCCCAGCCACTCTCTCCCAGCTCCCTGTCCCTGGCAGGCCCAGCTGGCTGGAGGCAGGGCAGGGAGGGCAGGCACAAGGCCAGCTGCCAGATCTGCGACAAACAGCTGGCAAGGGCTGAGGAACTTGCTGAGAGCGGCTGCTGGCTGTGCGGTGCAGGGCTGCTGGCAGGGGCCGTAGCTGCCTCAATGCTCTCAGTTTGAAAACCAAGCCTTACTCCAAGGAAAGCAGTGCTCCTGAACAGCCTGCCTTTCCCACCACTGCTTGCTGACACTGCCAGGACACCCCAAGTGCTCTATCCCAGGAGCAGGACAGAGGCTTCCTGAATGTTGTATGACCAACACACTGAAGAAAGCTGGCCAGGAATCTTTCAGATGAGCTGCCTAAGGGCAAACAGAATGCCTCTGCAGCTGATGCACAGACCTCTGAATTTCTCTACTCTCATAGCTCCTTTCTCAATGCTGACTTTTCTCTCTGTCTGCATTTCTTGTAGTCAGAACCACGAGCCCTGTCCAGCTCAGAGAAAGAAGCGTTGCCATCCTCTCATGGGCCTCCTATCCCTATGCTCCCTTTTGTGCTGCAGTGGCACTGCCAGTGACATGCAGATGACAGTGTTGGGTCCCTGTCCCTACCTGAATTGGCTTGTGCTCCCTAGCAAAATGCACTCCAAGAGATGCAAGAAAATAAACAAGAAAACCAATGCAATTATAGCCATTATATCTCAGAACACAATATTGAATTTGTGCGCCCCGGTTTTATTTGTTCTGAGGATGTTTTTCTGGGGACATTACTTCTCAGCTAAATGCTCTGTCAAAATTTTTCTCAGCAGCCACAGCTTTTCACTCTGTTCCTACCCTCTTTATGTTTCTTTCCTTATGTCTAAAGTGCACCTCCCTGTTCTTTCTCACAGATGTACTGTATAGTATGTGCAAATGGAAGATGTCTATCCGTCTTAACCTTTCAAATACCTTGTTTTCGAGCAACTATTATATGAGTTTCTGCTTTCTACATCTATACAAAATACAGTTCTCTGAGGCATTTAAACTCCTTAGAATATGAATTCTGGTTTTCCATATGTCCTTTGTAATAAAGGAAAACATAATCAATATCTAAAAGATGTGGAAAAGTACCTTGGAAACAGATATTGTATAAATTGTTAGAGCACTTTCTGAGAATGGAGAAAAGACCAGCAATTAGAGCTGGCAGCTCTCCACTGTGTGGCCGCTTACTGTCACAGAATCCAGCAAGAGACAGCTTCTGCCATTTCCTTTCAATTTCTCTGTATAAATCTGCTCTCACCTAAAGCTTGACCACATGATAGTACATATTCACATTAAACTGATTATTTCTGTCTGAGCTGTGTGTAGAAGAGGCAGTTTTAACTTCCACATAAGAAATATCCCTTCTGGAAATATCCCCATTCACTTCAGAAGGAGCTGCATTTCACATCCCTCACAGATCCCTGTGTTTTATGTTAGCTTCGTGATGATAACCAGGCAAAAGAATGTCCAGCCTAATATCTGCATTTGAACTTAATTAAAATGTCCAGATAAGGTAACCAGACACACAGAGAATAACCTAAAAATCTACAGGTTTCAGATACTATAGATCAAGTTAAAATTTTACAATTCCTGAGCAATACCAGCCACTTGCCACAAAACTTGTTCCCAAATTCACTTCACTAACCTTGAAGTAGTTTATAGTTAACCAAGCTTCATTGCCATACAAGGAGCTAAGAGACAAGTCATGACCTGTTGAGTTGCTGCTCCCCTAAAGGTAGAGCGCAAGCACAGAAAATAAGAGCAGCCAGGCTTCCACAGGGAAATAAATATCCCTACTGAAGAGATTTCTCCTAGCAATAATTAGGCCTCCCTCTTCCTGCAGATAGAGCATGTGTCTGAAGTAGTGCATCTTGAGAGTGGGGCTCTCCTAAGGAGATCACAATTGCCTGTCTCAAACTCTGTTAAGATCACAGAAGGACTTAGACCTGAGATAAGCACAGAACGGCTAACTCCAGGCCTGATGAGGTCTGGTTAGCACACCCTGGGTAATGCATCCAGACAAAACTTCCTGGTGTGGCAAATCGCAAAGATCACCCCAAGTTATGGGACAGATGGCATCTGTGGCCACTGAAGGACTCTTGTCCACTGTGGCAAACTGGGTAAAGAAGCAACTGCCCAACTGCGAGCACCCAAACCACCACTTAAAAATGCCTCTGTGGATTCCTGAAACTTGGATTGTAATTTAAGTCACCCCATGGGAAGTTGAGATAAGATAAAGGTGGCACTATTGTCCAAGTGCTATCTCAGGAATAAGGACAAGTAAATAAGCTGTGGGAGCACTGATAATGGATACAAAGAATCTACAGGGAAAGCCGAGTCAGCTGAACTGAAAGCCAACCATGCTGAAATCACCCCCAGCTAGGCTAAAGGTAATTCCAGCAGGGAATTGCTCAGGAGGTAATTCTAGCAGGAGATTGCTCACAACCTGCCAACTCAAGAAACCCACCAACTCAAAAGAAGAGAAAGATTGAGCATGCAGACTAATTAGCATTGGAAGCAAGGGGATTGTTTAATCAATAGAATGAGAGAACTGTGTAGCCAATGACTATTAATTCCTTAGCATGCTAAGATGTATAAATAGTGAAAAGTTTGAACAGCCTTGGGATCCCCACCACTGAGAAGACCAGGCTGAAAAAGGACCAATGGGACACCACAGGATCCATGGGTGGTGAATATCTTCTGCCTAACCTCTCTCTCTCTCTCTCCCCCGCTCTCTCAGCCTTCCCATTTTCCTATTCCTTTCCCTCGCTCTAGCTCACATTTACTGTCAAATGAAATCTGTACTACTGACTTTGGCATATGGTCTCGTTTGCACCTTAATTCAGGCAGAGGCATCTCTCAATAAATCAGATCATAACAACTATAAGCAAGTTGGGCTAGTTAAAGCACTGAGCATCCTGCTGGCTGACTCAGCAAGCTATGTCTACAATCCCATTGGAAAAAGAGAAGCTTTTTCTCTTTCTTTTCTTTTCTTTTTCTCTTTCTCTTTTTCTCTTTCGCTCTATTTCCTCCTTTCCCTAACCTCACAGCTGTTGGGTCAAAGGATGCTTTAAATCCACTAATAAAGCAAAACTGCATAACAAAATCCAATCACATGCATTTTATTAATCTCTTGCAGAAGATGCTGACATCACAAAAGTGCAGCTTTATAGGGTTTTGGGTTTTTTTTAATTGTGCTAAAATAAAACAAAGTAGATAAATCAGTCAGACCAACAGTTGTAGAATTTCAAGAAGGAAAGCAGGAAAGCCTCTATGCACGGATATGACCCAAAATGATTTAGAAAGTCTTATTAAAAGGAACAGGATGCAGCATTTCAAATGTTTCACCATCTCTAGCTTTGTGATAAAGGTTTCAGGAACTCACAAAATTAAGCTGTTCACATTGTTGGTTGCATGTCATCTCTGAACTCACAAGGAAGTGCCTATCATCACATTATTTTTTTCCTCTCAGATCTGTGGTATACTGTTGGACTGCACGTGGGAATGGAGACCAGAAACTCCCAATTTAGGGTTTTCTGTAGGAGCATACACAGGTTACAAGCATTTCTGAACAACCACAGATCCTTACACCTAAAAGCCACCCGCAGCATCCTGCTCTGCCAGGTGGCAGGCAAACAAGGACTGCTTTGAAAAGTTCACAAACTGAGGAACATAAGAAATGGACCTCGCAAGTATACAGCCAAGGAATTCTATCAAAGATCAAGACTGCTATGGCCAGCAGGATACCCAATGGTCTCAAAGGAGCAACTAGCAAGAAACTTCTCAGTAAAGCTAGTGGGGAAGTGCTCTAGGAATAAATGGGAATGGGGTGGCATGACAAGTGAAATAGAAAGGACTTGTGCCATTTTTGTCAGCTTTCATCAAAAGCAGTGAAGACTGTGGGACCACTTAGAGGATACATAATAGAGTCCTAATAGCACCCAAAAATTACCCATTCTTGACTTCCATAAACTTGATTCAATTTTTGTCCATACTGGCATTTGTTACATTGTCATTTTCTACCACATCATCCATTACAATTTACCCATTTAACTTCATTTTTTAATCCTTCTTTTTGAACCGTATATACTCCAGAAGTTGACCTAGGCAATAAAGCTTTTCTAACAGGTTTCTCTTACCCCTCTGAAATTTGCTTGCACCTGTGAAGCCCGGGGTTCTTTATATTTTTCCTCCACTTACTGGACAGTCATATTTGTATATATTAAATCCAAATATGTAGATTATAAAAATGTCTGCTGAGTTTGCATTTCTGTTTCCAAGGTTAGAAATCTCCCTACCAGAGATTGTGCTACTCTGAGTTCCAAAAGCCTGAAACTGGTTGTTTAACAGTAGTCCACAGAAATGTAAAATATTTCCCCCCTTTGAATTCTTCTCAATACTCAATATCACAAAACTTCTCTAAACATTCAAACCCAGATAAGACCCTTTGCCAAACTTTGGGTCTGCTTTTTCATCAAACAGGAGGATCCTTCAGAGGGTCCACGGACTATTCAGTTCTTTGAGCAACTTTGCCAGCCCAGGTAATTATCTTTTATTTTTTTCAGTGTGAATTTGGAAGTACCGGCTGCCGTTATTTGAAGGCCGAATAACAGATTTTCTTTCTGAATCCTTTCCAGCCTCGTGTGTACCCAAAACACATCCTTTTTTCTCTGCTTCTATTTAGTGCACAGTAACAATTTGTCATTTGGTTCATAAAAACGTCTGTTATTTATATTTCAGAAAACTTCATGTTCTTCTCTAGTGTTTATTTGCCTGTCCTCAGATCATTCTGTCTTATCACCTCTGTTGATGTCACAATTACATGAGTAGTATTCTGTGGTGTTCTTTCCACTTGAATCTCAGACTACATAGGCTCTTTTACCTTCTTTCTCCAACGTGGCTGGATTCCTTTTTTGTCAGCTATCTTCTTTCTGGTTGTCCCTTTCATTCTTCTTCACGGCAAAACTCTCCATTAACTTTGTTTTTCATCACTAGGCAAACTCTATATGTTTCCTGTAACCATGTTTTGACACATGCAACTCTTCTTAGGTAGTTGTCTGACATTTTCTTGTTTGGGAGCTGTCTGAGCTTGTCGGCAGACTGCCTTCTGAACTCCGTAAAATCCACTGTCCTAGCACATTCTCCATCTGTTACATCTCTTGCCCATGACATGTGACTTAGGAACCCACCTCAGAAGAATGTAGACCTCGTGGATTCTCCTATTTTCAATTTCCCCCCTGCCCCAGATTAATTCGATTATTGTCTCAGTAGCCACACCCCTTTGTCTTAATTTTTGCTCTTAAAATAGAAAGGAGACTTCCACAAATTATTAAAAGTCATGCACAGCAAAAGTACAGTTACGCAAGGAACATTCCTTTTAGTGTCACAGCTGAACAGTTAGAGAAAACATCCACATTGATATCATAGAGAAACACAATGTTTATCAATATTTTGCTGCTGTTGTGATTCAGTGAAAATGATTTCTGAGACTTTTCACTCCTATGGCTTTCCTGCTTAGAGAGAACCTTTATGTGAACAGCTGTCAGAATCACCCATTAACTTTCCAATACTCATTTGCTGCATAGCACTGTGTGTTGTTCACCTAATGAGTTCCTCACAGGAAGTTGCTGCAAGTTTCCTCTCCACGGATGGATTTTTCAGCCTTCTCTGACATTCTGCATTTTTCCTGCATGGAACCTTTTATGAATTCAACAGCTATTGCTCTATAAGGAATTTATGTTGGATCTCCTTAACAATTACTTATTTGATTTTACCTTCTCTGACATTTTGTTTCTCAGCCCACATATATATGTACGCAAATCTGCCTAGCATATTTCCCATTTCTGTACAAGTTTTAGTTCCCACAATTGCATATCTTCTATAGATTTATTCAACTCCCTATTCACTACCAAAATCTTGACACCAGCAAACTGTCATTCACTGAAAATTTTTTCCCATGACTTAATTTGGGAATCAGTTTTTCCCCATTTCCTTTGTCTGCCTGTAAGTTTAAGCTCTGACGATTTCCCTCTGAAACAGCCACACTAGTCTAAGCTAACTGAATTAGCCTTCCATACATCCTGCACCCTAGTGAACCTCCCAGTCCAGAAATCACAAGGAACCCCATCCAGGCAGTAGATTCTGGAACAAAGCCTCTTCTGATGAGGCAAAAAAATCAAATTAATTGCATGTAATGACTTTGAAGCCCGCAGTAACAATCACCGTACATGGAAAGACCTCATCACTATCTCTGCTATTTAACAGTTTATTTCTTTCAGGCTCCTCAGATTAATACCATCTGCTCCTGGTAATTCACTGCATTTGTCTTTCTCAAGTTGCTTCATAACTTCCTCCTGAGAGACTGCAGTCTCTCTTAAGGCCAATGTCTGGTTTCCCATAGGAAATGCCCTCTGAATAGCACCTTCCATGGAAAACACAGATGCAGGAAATTTGTTTGAGTTCACTCTTAGCTAAGCCTCCTTTCCAGCTGACTCCTCATGGCCCAATGTGCACAGTCACTGGTGCAATTTTCTAAACAATAACAGGTAAATGTGAGTTTGTGGTATTGGAAATATTTTTATATTTTCAACAAAGCTTTCCTGTACTTACATGTCACAAAGTCACTTTATGGTCTCAAAGTTTCTTGATAGTGTTTATTCCCAAAATTCATTGGGGTAGAATACTTCAGACAAAGAATAACTAGAATTCTAATAAATATCTCCCTAATTTTAACCATTTTTCTTTATGTCCTGAAACATTATGTCTCCCTGGAAGAATTTCACTTGATTAGAAGTAAGCTGAGCCTTCTACATTCCTCATCTCAATTAATTCCTGCAATTACATGATGAATCTTTTCCTTTTTCCACAATCTCCAAAATGAGTTATCAAATAATCAGTTGCTTATGCTCTCAGTAAACTTCTCCAACCTGCAATTCTGCAAAGGCCAATGAGGTGGTGCACTAATTCTGCATTGCTAGAGCTGCCAGTTTAGTAAGTATCTCAGAAAGGAATGGCTTTGGCTAAGATGAAAATTTGGGTTTGAATGTCTTGTATGAGTGCTGCTTGTTCAAACAGAACCAATAGCACGAAGTGTCACCGACTCAAGAAATTACAGAGAGGCATGCAAATTCTGCTGTCAAGCCAACAAAATAAACAAACTAAGACACAATGGGATTAAAAGATGGGATAAAAGTCTGAGATCAAAGAATCCTTGTCAGAAACTCTTATGCACCAACAGTCACTTCTCATGCAAAATGAGTTGTAACTTTACGGAAATCAGACAGGTAGAAAAAGCAATCCTCAGAACAACCAGAATTGTTGGTTTCCAAGGGGTTTACAGCATCAAATACAATTCCTTATAATACTGTTATAAACAATTTGGAAACTAGCAAATGCTACAGAGAACACGTGTAGAGGACTTCCGGCAAGGATTTCCAATTAATAGGCAGCTGTATTCTGCACCTCTGCTTTACAGCACAGCAGATCCAACAGCAGAGAAACCTGTTCTCTAATTATGATGTGCCAAGTGGCTTCATCAGTTTGCAATCTTTCCTTTTCAGGTAAATGAAAACACGATCAAATAAACAGTGTGCAAAAGGTAAGAGAGCATCTTCTGAACAAAATAATTCGGGTCTAGGTAATGCTGATCTGTCATCAACATCTAATGACAGTGAGGAAAGAATCAATCACAGAGTACTTTTGTTAGGTTTGAAAAAAAAGAAATTATGCAAAGATAATATGTAATGAATACACTCTTAATAACACCACCTAATACCCATAAGATGCCTTTTATACATCTTCAGATATATAGAGTACTTTATTCTACAGTAATTACAGTATTTAAACTCTTGATAGTCAATTCTTGTAGAATCCTAGACAAACCACATAACCTAGTGAATTTTGTGACTATGATCTTACCAACTTCCTTGACTCACTGAGTTTTCCATTGGTTTGCTCAAGACAGGTGAGGCTTAGAAAGATTATAAGGAAGTTAAACTGCAGATCGTGTCAATGGTATGGCCACAATAGCCACAAAAGACAGAAGAGACTTTCTGAGAACCAGTCATGTCATGACTTACTGGTGACTTCTGTTTCTACCTACCACCATTTGAAAATTGGATCATGCTTTGAAGCACACAGAAATATTATGCCTTCAAACCATTACTAAAATTATTCTTTGGAGAATTTCAGTTATTACCTTAAAGGTTTTCTACTCCTTTTTAGAGGATTTGCAAATTCTATTTGCAAAGTTTTTCTAGGTTTTCCAGGTGTTTCTCATCTTGCAGAATAGCTGCTGATTGTACAACTGAAGGAAATAGTTTTTCGTGTCTGTTGGTATGTGCTGTCTTTCAATTTCATTGAACATACTCTTATTTCTGTATTCTAATAAGAGGTGTAAAAATAGTGCATGTTCACCTGTGTTTATCAGTTATTTCTTAGCACATTTTTATTATGACTTTTTTCTCTTTCTTCTGCCTCAAGAAAGCAAGTCAGGGTATGAATTAACCATTTTAATTTTCTAAATGCTTGACATGAATACATCACTTCCAGATGAGGTAACCTGAACAAAACACATTAAGAAGTAAGTACTATTTCTGTTCTTAAATAACTACTGATATATGCAGATGACTTTATCATACCTCCTGAACCCTCATTGGCCCTTGTCTAAAATATTGCTGAGTTTGGGGTTTTTTTACTGGTTTTGCACATTGGTTATAAGTCATAATTATATTTCCATAATAGCACCCAGGTGTCTTTCCTGAGTTAATTTAGGATACAGCAAGGCGTATGACTAATTAAAACTTCATTTAGAACCAGATACTCTTGAGATCTGTGCATACATGAATTTATGACATTTTTAAACATACAGAAAAATTATCTGTGGGATAGGCTCCATGCCTCTACTGCCTTATAGGCAATTAAATTTTTAAAAAGTATATCCTCCTCTATCTTAGACTTTTGATTGTAGGGAATAAGTAACAGATAATAGAATTTTTTTAGTGTTAAAAAAGAAAAGTAAATTAAGAAGCTGTAACCCTCAATCTAATATTAATTGTTTTAAGTGTTGAGGCAAATTTTACAAGAGAATTGGAAGAGATTATACAATGGGGTTATCAAAAGCCAGACTGGTCTTGGATACAATTGCTTGGTTTTTGCTTATAGATTCAGATTACAAACCCTGCAGGTAACAAAACATGGCTCTGGAGCAGAAAAGGAGTATAAAGTTATAAATAGAAATTCACTGTCAAATATTTCTCCAGCATCAGTGGAGACAAGGCACAGACGGAGAGGAGATTAAATCTACAGGAGACCTGGGGTATATTAATTAAGTGTCTGATATTGCAGAACACGTCTGGGGTGAACATAACCAATCTTGTCTTGGTGAATTGATTTTCTGATAGTGTCTTGAAGACTAGTGGCCAGTATCCTCGATAAAAATCTTTACATCTACATTACTTAGTGAAATCAGGAAATAAGAATCACATTCTGGGCATTTATTAGATATAGTTTAAATGGTAAATTCTTGCATGGCAAACGGCCAATTTTTCTAGAGTTACTGAACTTACTCCCAATCAGATCTAAAACCAACTGTGAAAAATCTTTACATAAGCCTGCTGGGATTCCATCAAAGCCAAATGTTTGGGCAAGAGAGAATTTTTCATCTGATCTCCAGGTTTCCTAAAACATTACAGTCTTCATGGATAGAAGCTGGAAGAGACAGAAATTTTGTGTAACTTGCTGAAATGGAAAACAGAGATGTGCTGGGCCCTGTAATACTGTGGTTTTCTCATGCCTTTAAAAAAATTCAAACATTGATAGAACTAAGAAAAAGCTGTATTAAAATAATCTGAATAAGCTTGCAAAGTCAAGTAGCAAAAATAAGGAAAATTGAGGCAGCCTTCACTCAATTCCTCTTATACTTGTGCCTTACTCTACAGCACCACCCTAACACAATAAATCATGCAGTGTCCATTATAATAAAAGGACAGCCTTCTGAAAATTTGGGAACACATTCAAGTTTGCATGTACATAAGCACACATTGATCATTTCTCCTTTTGCAAATTATTTCCCAGTGCTTACTTACAAATCCCTTTTTTTTTTTTTTCCTAGCAGCCTAGTGATTTTCCGCTCCTTTGCATGCAGGTAGGAATTAACATAATTTTGGACTTGGAGTGAAGTTTTCTTCTCATCCTTCCAACATCTTTTTGTCTCTAAGCATATATAGGATATCAATGAGTAATGTAAAAATAACTGGTTTTATTGCCCCTTAAAGAACACTGCATCAGCAAAATGAGACAAGAAGAAAACTAGTAAGAGATTCAAGCTCAGATCTTCTAAATATAGAACTTTGTCTTGACAAATGTAACAGGAGTATGGGGCAGAAAAAGACAAGTAAAATTTGTATGTGAAAAATAGAAATAATGAGAAAATTGTTACATTTTAAGACGCAACCTCAGCTCCTTCTACCAAGACTTCTACTTACATACACAATAAAATTATCATTTTACTGTTACCTCTGACTTTTTCAGAACTCAGTGATGAGGTTTTTATTTTTTTGTGTAGCATCTACTGTAACAATGTCCTGCTTTGCAGTTGGTGCTCCAGTGCACAGCTTTATGGCAATAGCAAAAGCTTCCCATATCAGATTTATTCCTGAGAATTTTTTAGCCAACATAGACAACTTCATAGTTTACTAAATGATATATGGATGCTCCCCCTCAGCTCAATTTTACCTTCAAGTAGGTTCCACAATCTTGCTGGAGTATACATGTGTATCATCAGCAGAACAAACCATTAAGCATACAATTTTTTTACATACTTTAATATATTCTGGGTAGAACTGCACATGATGGTAAATATCCACTGAAAGCCTCCTCTGAGAAGAAATTCCATTACAACCAAGACAGCTGGTTTTCATGAAAATTCAGCATCAACCCAGAGTCATAGCAAAACAATGTGTAGTTGAGAGGAAGCCACCAGAAAACTTGAGAAGCTGGAGCACGTATCTCAGCACTGGTTTTCCTGTGCGTGCATGTCACTGGTCCTTAAGTAGCCCAAGAGATGGTTGGAAAAGGTAAGGAGATGACTGCTCAGTTGTTCGAAGTATGAATTCATTTAAAGTGTCATGGTACTTTACAGGTATTAATCACACAAACAGTTCTCTTTTCCAATCCCTGAGTCTGTGCCGTAGGTAGAACCCCTGGCCATTTGTTCTGTGTAGGCCGGATCTCCAGTAGCCAGGATGAACTTCTAAAGCCAATGTTCAAGTTTTAACCAAAGAGTTTTGCCAACCTATTCAAGTGAGAATACAAGCACATTATATATACATGTATAAAATATACTTTCTATAATATATGTGCATACATGTGCACATATGTGTGCATATAAATATACACACATGGTAAAGTATAAATATATTACTTGCAAAGGAGCAGCAAGAGCAATGAATAGAAGAATTATATTTATTTACTTTTTAATTAATATGGTCTTGAAAAGTTTAGGGAATTTTTTTAAGCAGCACTGAAGTCTGCAGTAGTATTTTACAGCTATTAGTGCAAGACCTTGTTGTGCTTTCATTTCTACAGGGGTTGTGTCCCTTATAGTGGTTTTTTTTTTCCATAGCTCTTTAGAACTGAACAAACCAGAAACTAAATTAAACTCAGTGAAAACCATTGTGGTTAATCTAGGTGTGAAGCATGACACAAAAACCAGAATTTTGCCCAGTTTCCACATGAAAAAATAATCAGCCATGGCTGAGTCACAAAAGTCAGCCCATGTCTACCAGAAACTGCTGAAACTTTATTTTCCTTATGAAACTTGTCTAGGATTTTGGGGATCTTTTAGTTAGCTAGTTAGTTAGCTTTTACAGAAGTAAGATTAAAAGAATCCCTAAAACACTTACCTACATTTTTCTAAATCTCTTAGAATCCAGGAAGGACTATAAATCTCAATCTTCTTCATATTCTGATATACAGGAGGAATCCGATCTGAAAAATTACTTTAACAAAAAAGAAAGAGAGAAATAGAGAAAAAGAAAAAGAGAGGGTAAAAAAAGGCAAAGCAAGTTCTCATGAAGCAAATGGCTTTGGAAACCTCAGTTTTATGCTAGAGTAGATGCACTTGAGCTCGTACCTCAGTCATGAAGAGGTACACACAAGAAAAGCTTAAAACTATGTTTCAGTAACTGAAGCAAGCATCTCCATAACTCAGCTTTAGCATTCAGATCAGCACGAGACAACTCTTCTCACCAAAACAATACATCAGCTGAAATGAAAGTTCCCTTGATAATTTTCTACTTTTTAGGTGCAGAGGTCTTCCCTTTCCCTGAAACTATTTGTAATCCTCTTAAATTTAGATAATTTATTGCTGCTGTCCTCAATGTGCAGTAGATATTATCAAAAACAAGCATGAAACAGATGACTACAAAATATGGTTTCTTTAGTTTACTGTAAATGATTTAGTTATACTGTAAAAGTGCTGTTAACTTGCCTGACAGCACAAGTTTTTGGGATTTTTCCCTTTGTCAACAAATTCTTGATATTTCTGTAAGGACACTGAACTAGGTGAGATCTCTGGGAAAACAGAAATTTCCACTGCAGCAGGTCAGCATCCTGATGCTTCATCTGGCACAAAAGGAGCCAGTTTGAGAAGGTGAGTCTGCTTGCCTTCAAGCATGGAATGTGTTTTGCGTGCTGCAAGGGTCAGACAGAGTGAGACTTCCAGGATGACATGAGGAGCTCTCCAAGAGACCAGTAGTCACTGGGCAGAGGTGGCAGCAAGAGAACGTCCCTGGGATGGCTGAAAATGAGCCATGAGGAAAGGACTCCAGGGGAAGAGGGGGAGTTACCTACACATCATTGTTATTTCTGTTTGTCTGACTCTATCACTAGGAGTTTTATTACTTGGGAAGGCAGTTAATTACCATGGCCCAGATGTGAACAAAACCTGGCTCTTCAGCAGTCAAGAGCTTTTCAGTCTCTCAGAAGCATTCACTAATGAAAATTCTTCCAAAGCATCTTTGGCTAACTGATTACTGGCCACAACTTGCCATTCTCATCAACTTGTGAGGCAAAAAAAGTTCTTTGAAGTACTCACCCATCTGGCTGCTTCTGGAAAATGCCTGTACAAGCACTAGTGGCTTGGTTAGTATACGAAGAGAGGAAGCATGTATCCCCCCCGCCACCTAAAATAACCTTTCCACATGTTAGCTAATTACTACTCCTGGATGCCTCAAATCTTTGCAATAGCAGTTTAGTATAAAATACAGCAGAGGTTAAAGGAAAGACAAAGAGATATAAGGCAGTGCCTTAAAGTTGTTACCTTCAATTATCCCTAAAATTTCTTATATGGCAGTATATAAGCAGGAGTTTTTAACGGGAAGCTAAACAAAAAGTATCCAAAAAATAATTTTCCATCAAGCAGCTAAGTAAACAGCCATCTCCACAAAAAGGCACATTACTAAGAATTAAATGTCAAAAACCTTACTGTCCATGGAGCTGTAGGTTCTGGGCCTCTGGAAATCCTAACCATAACCATTAATGGAATTTTGGGGTTGAGGCTGAGATACCCAGAAACATGGGAGGCCAAGGTTAGAAAGGTGTGGAAAGAGCAATACTGGCTCAGTGCACTGCTTGACTCAGCATCCCTTACCAGTCATAGAGCACAAACCTTGGAAAATGGGCCACCCACGGAGCTGGGAAGCTCAGCCACAGCTCCCAGCTGCCATTAGGGTTAGGGTTCAGAGAGCCACAAAGCCCACAGCTCCAAGAACCCTGAGTCTGAGAAGGGCATGCCAAGAGACGCACAGTTCTGCACTAGCATTGTTCAACCCTTTCTAATCTGGGGCACCCATGATGCTGGGGACGTCAGCCTCAGCCCTGAGCTGTCATTAGGGTTAGAGGTCAGAAGGCCACAGAGGCTGCAGCTCCAAGAACACTGGGGCTGGAAAAGGCATCACATAGAGAGCACTCCACTGCACCAACATCACTGCCTCCACACATTTCCAAATGGGACAACCAGTGCTGCTGGAGACCTCATCCTCAGCTCCCAGCTGCCTTTAGGGTTAGGGTTCAGGAAGCCACAAAACTATAGCTCCAGTGACACTGGGGCTAGAAAAGGCATGCCAAGAGGGGCATGGCATTGCACCTATGGCACCCATCCTAACCATTTTTCCAATTTGGGACACCTGTATTGCTGAGTCCACAGTCTCCAGCTGCCATCAGTGTTAGTATTAGGTTTCAGGGATCTACAACATTTAGAGCTCCAGGGACACTAGGGATGCAAACAGCATGCCATGGGGAGTACCAACACTGCTGTTACAATTTTGCAATGCTGGATGCAGTGGGAAAGACACAGGAGAGACAGATCATCTGTCAAGGATTGGGCCTGGCCCTGCCACAGGCCAGGGAGAAGGATGTCTGCACTTCCTTCAGCTCACGCTAAGCAAAAACACAAACATGCATTTATTCATAATATTCAAAGCAGACAACACAGCCACAAATGTTTATGAAAGATGTAGGCGGAAAAAATAAAAGCAAAAATATGCTTGATCTGCTTATACTAAGGTAACATGAGAAAGTTCCCTCATTCCATTATTCAGTGGATTTGCTGTTTACTTCCTGATGAGATGACAGTCAGTTTCTGTCTTTCCCATGCTTCCTTTTTGAACTGATAGCGGAGCTTTTGTAGCCAATGGGTCCTTTGAAACCTCCAAAAGGATAAATAATGGCTTCATCTTTCATTCCTAAATGCTTTTTTTTCCTTGTTTGAAGTAGGAGACAAGCTGTTCACCCTCATGAGCAGAATAAGCCATAGAATCATAGAATGATTTGGGTTGGAAGGGACCTTGAAGATCATATAGTTTCAGACACCCTGCTATGGGCAGGGAGCCTTCCACTAGACCAGGTTGCTCAGGGCCCTATCCAACCTGACCCTGAACGCTGCCAGGGAGGGGGCATCCACCACTCCTCTGGGCAACCTGTTCCAATATCTCACTATTCTCACCGTAAATAATTTCTTTCTAGTATCTAATCTAAACCTACCCACTTCAAAGCCACTTCCCCTTGTTCTGTCACTACATGACCTTGTCAAATGTCTCTCCTTGTCTTACTCATAAGGCCTCCTTTAAGTACCAGAAGGCTGCTATATGGCTGCTTCCCAACTGCAGCAGTGTTATGGTTACCACCATATACTATTCTGCTTTACTGGCAATTTCTTGGATCAGTAATATTTCATTAGTAGTATGCAATTAATATTATTTAACAATTAATTGAATAGCCATTGCTAATATGAAAGAATTAATTAAATTTATCTATGAATAATTTTCTGAGGAGTGCTCCATTAGGAGTTACCTGCTGCTCATAACTGGTGAGCACAGGACTGTGGTTAAATGAGGTCTAAATCCTGTGTCCTCTCCCTTTGGCAGGTTTGTGGTGGGACTCAGTGAGGAATGCATCTTTTACTGAACCCTGTGTTCTCCATCACTTTGTTCTCAGGAACCTGTGTGCTTGTAGCACACTGGCTGCAGATGATTCATTAGTAATATTTGTCCAGAGCAGACAGCAATCAATCAGTGAGCCAGAAACAACACATTTGGGGTGGCTGGTCCTGAACCTCCACAGAGAAAGATGAGGCACATGCTCATAGATGTGCACATGGATAGGCAAAAGGAAGATGAGGATGGGGAAATTAATCTTCATGTTCTCTACTTTGTAGGTCCTCATGGATCTAGAACAAGGAAGAATTGGTTTCACTGGATGTCTGTTTGCTTTTAAGCCGAAAGATTTAACTACTTCAATTACTATTCTTCCCTGTGTAACAAAGGCATATTTTGTTGACGCACTCATTTAATTATGAGATTGAAGTAGGTGCTCTGACCTGTTGCACGCCAGGAGATTACAAGGCAGGGATTGGGGGTCTATTTCTGTTAAAGAGCATTAGTGAAGGACAGCAATCATTTGCTCAAATTGGGTTAAGGTCTGAAATAACTTTTGTCATCTTGCTCAGATTAGGCCTGTAGACCACCTCTCACCTTACAGAAGGTAGAAAAAATGGGCACAAAAGTACAAGACATGATGAGTTACACAACTCTGAACAGGGTCAAGCGCACCCATGTCTGTGTTCTGCACCTATTGGATCACACTTCAAAAACGAGTGTTTGCTGAAAGCCAGAAGAAGAATTCTTGCCTAATTAGTCCATCAGCTGATCAAAAGGGTAATCAAAACCAAAAGAAGGAGGGAAAGAGAGGGAAAAGATGCACTAAGCAAACAAACAAACAATCAAGAAAACATTTAAAATAGCATGGTCAAATTAGCATGACCAATGCCAAGCTGAAGCGATGGCAACATACTGGCAGGAAGGATTTCAAAGACATGGATATTGGCAATGTATCATCCTGGAGATAAAAAAGAAGAGTCATTAATATTCAAGAATTTGCTTTTGAAGCTCTGGATCATTCACATTCCCTACACAGTTTTTCCATATAAAACCAACTGAAACCACTGGAGAAGGATTTAATTACACAGCAGATTATATCAATGATGAAGTGGGAAAAGGAGTGGTGAAAATAACAAGAGTTTCTTAAATTTTAAGTTCTTGTACATGAATAAAAGAGAAACATACTGCTTAAATTAGCAGAGCAAACAAAGCAAAGAACGGATAGAAACCTCAAGTAGGAATGACTCAGCCTGTAAACCTGAGGGCTCAGCAGGAAAAACAGACAACGGAGACAGAAACCAACTTAAATTTAAGGAAGAGGAGCTTTAAACTGGATTACAGGAAAAAATATCTGACTCAAAAGGTTATTGGGCTAAAGACAGGCTGCCAAGAGAAATAGTTAAAGATACAATTATCAAAGAATTTAACACTGTAAGCAAAGAGCATTGACAGGCTTGTAACATTTCTGTAAGGGATGATTTCACCCTGATAAAGCCAGTGGCCCAGACTAGAAAGAGCTGTGATGCTTTACAGCCAAATTTCTCTTATAAAAAATGGAGTGGAATTCCTTTTACTCACTTCCAGTAAATTAAAGCACATCAAACAATCTCTTTTATACTTAAACGCTACAATGTGTTTGTCCTCAGTGTGTTTGTGCCGGGCCCAGGTTTACAAGGTTACTGCAGGTTACAGCATTGTCATCTGACACATGCACACCATCGATGGTCACGGCTGAAGCACTATTTCTGTAAACAGCAGTGGGCTTGGCCAAAAGAGCTTCCAGGTCCAAGTGCCAAAGAACAATGCCAGCTTCTGCTGCCATATGGCATGGAGACAAGCAGCAGGGTCAGCATTTCACAGTGTGTTGCCTGGTTTCCTTCCTCAGATTGATGAGCATTAGCCAAGGAGCTGTTCATATAGGCTTGCAAGGCAGTACCACTTGTGTAGTCAGCCTGCGTGGATTTTTTATAAAAATTAAAATAATCTAAATGTGTCAATATTTGGGAGTTCAGTTTTCTGGATTTCCCCTCCCTGACCTTTTTCTTTTCTTTGTTAGGGCTGAGTGGTAGCTTCTAAGGAAAGCTAGATGGAAAATCAATGTTTCTTTTGAGAAGAAAATTAAAATTATGAAACAAGGGAATGCTTTTATAATAAAAATATTCACAGGACTCAAATATTGAAGAGGTCTTTCAACGACAGCTGTATGCATGGTCAAAAAAATTCAGAACAGCACATTCTGTCCTGGAAAGATCAAAATTATACAATTCAACCTAGGACAGAAAGTCTAGTAGCAGCCATTTTCACCTCTAATTTCAGTGCATCAAGATAGAAGAAAGGAAAGCATAAGGGTACTTCTCTCTTGCTGAAAAAGAGGAAGGATAATAGCAGTGCTTCACCCTCAGGGATGAAGCAGAAGTAGGAGAAAGATGAGGAAAAGATGAGGGAGTTGCTGCTTCCTCTCAAGGCTGTATTCGGTTATGTTGCAGAACAGTGAGATCAAGTCCTCCAGCTGCAAGTGGAAAAAGGTGACACCGAAGCTGAAAAAGGTCCATTGTACTGCCTGCTGCTCTAAGCAGCATCAAGCCAGCTCTTCCCTCATCCATTCAGCTACCACAGCCCAGCAGCCAGGTACAACCACCAAGCTGCCCTTTAGGGCAGGAGCACTGCAAGCTCCCATCCGCCTCTCTCTGGCACAAGGGCCAACAGCTAATGTAGCCTTTTCTCAGCTACTGAGCTGCTGATTTTCCCAAAATGTCTATGTCCTTAACTATTTTTGAGAATTCTGCCTCTTCCCTCCAGATTGGTTGAAATCAGCCAACAGACTCAGAAGCTGTGAAGGGAGGAGTGGGCGAGGATGACAGTAGGACATGAAGAGAGGAAAAAAGGTAAGAGTTAAACTAACAGTATTCTGGCACTCAAAGTAGTGATTTATTTTCCATAGATTCAGGCAAGTGGCGGTACGTTGACAGCTCTGGGGCACAGGAGCCTTACTGCAGTGTAATTTAAGACACATGAAAGACAGCACACATGAGACTGAATGAAAGTCCTACGGGAGATTTTTCTTACACATTTGGACTTCAAGAAAGTAAGTAGAAAAGAGTTTAATACTTGATTTCCAGCTATCCTGTTCAATTTCAGATGAGCCTAAATCTCCATTACCTCCTTCACACTCACTGGAGGGGTAAGCACACAGCTGTGGTGTCCCAGGGAAACAGCTGCGTGAGAGGACTTGCAGCCTTTTGTGTGCTCACATTGAAATATATGGCCATTTACTCCAAATTCCCATAGTTTTGTTTCACTTCACTCCCTCTATTACCTTTTTCCTGTACTAGTTTCTGGAGAAATACATTGAATTTATCCTCTTAACATGTTAGCCCAGGTGCATCACCCATATGCCTCTTGTGCTTTGCTGCAGCTGAAAGCACTTGGGCTGAACATGCCTTGAAAGCTTTGTCTTTGACTGATTCCCATCTCAGAGATGGGAGAGCAAAGAAACACTTTCCTGTTCCTCTCCCTGCACTGGGCAGCAGCACCTAGTCACTGGGGTGACAAAGAGGAGACAGGGCACAAGGGCTTGAAAATGAGCAGACTTTTAAGAAGGGCTAAAGGCTCTCTGAATTTCACTGTTCCAAGTCAGGTGCAATGTTGAGCTAGGCCCATCAAAACTTACTCTTTTCAGGAAGAAGGCACCAGAGGGAGCCCTTCAAGTGCCCATATATGGGCCAGACATTTTATTTAAATCTCAGGTTGATTATGCCAGCAATAAAAAGGATTTATTAACATATCTCCTCCTGCCAACTGCAACCTTGCAGGCAGATCCTTTCAGCCTCCCCTCCAGCCAACTCCACAGACTTTTGTTTGTAGCAAACTACACAGCTCTTTTGTTCCTATAGATGCCCTTTCAACTCTCCTTGAGCTTGGGCTGTGTCTGGTCCTTGCTGTTTTCAGTGGTTTCCTTGTTTCTGTAAGTTTTACATCTCAGCAAACCAGCTTCCTGGAGGAACTGGCTGCCACCCACACATCACTGCCTCGCCAATGAACACCTCACACAAGGTAAAAACTAACAAATAAACCAGATCTGGTCCATTTCACAAAATTTGGCTATTCAAACTGCCAGCTCATTTTCCCATTTTTTCTTCGATGAGCTGTAGTACCTCTGCACTGCTTCAAGGACATAAAATTGTCCACTAATCTGATGCTGGTCAGAGAGAGGTCATATGCCACTCCTCTGACTTGGGCAAGTTGAATAGTTTCTGGACACCAATACCAGAGGTTGTTAGAGCTTTACTTCTAAAACTCTCCACTCACTTGATGTGTTTCACAGCTTCCTCTGCAGTGAAGTCTCCCCTGAGATGAGTTTAACCCTGTAGTGCAGTACAACATCGGACCAGCAGACAAGAGGTTAAAGCACTAGCAGATGTCTGTCATGGCTTCATTTGGCCTAAAACAAAAATCCACAGGTTTTGGAATCAGGAAGAAAACAGGAGGCCTAGTTCTTCAAAGTGGGGAGCTGGGACAGCCAGCTCCTGCCCCTATGCTGACCGCTCCCCCCCTATAGTATTGCACTTCGCCATCCCTGCATCATTTGCGTGCTCGTGCAGCATGAAATGCTCCGCACCCAAAGCAGCTGGCTGGCCCTTGCTGCAGCCTGCCCTGCCAAGCCTTTTAGACCATGAGTGACTGAAATCCTGCAGTCAGGAAACTTTTTCTTTGTTCACGGCACGTCAGTTTTGCTCTCCTTTTCAGCTCATCACTCTTCACTGGGTATGTTCTCTTGATTTGTGAACTGCTGGTCTCTAGGAATTTCAGTGCTATGAGGTAATTTGTGGTTTGGCTTGCTCAATCTATCATTCATATATATGGATAGATATAGATATATATAGAGATATATATATGTATATACACACACACATCAGTCTCCATCTCACTCAAGCTCCAATGACTGACTGAGTTCCTCTCTCAGGGTTTTATCAGTGGCCTCAGGGCAGAACAAGCCACTTTTTGCCGGTCTGTGCTCCCATACAGGCACGCAGGCTGGTCACCAAACCTTTCCAAAGGCCTCAGAAAATTTCCACGAACTGCAACTACGATACCATCAACCTTGAGTCCAAGGAGGAACCTGCAAGTTTTCCTTCCAAGTATAGCTGCCATAAGGAGTAAATGTTGGTACTTTAATGGCAACCACTGCATATTTTACACATATCAGGCTACTGAGCACACTGATACACTCAGTCAGTGAGTTAGCTACTTAACAGAGCCTTTCGGGTTAAATGGGAAATACTGCAGGGAATGAAGACCAGTTTCTCCTGGCTGAGGAAAAGGGAGGATGCTTTCTGATTTCCTACAGACAAATTAGAAGGAAACACTGTAATTAATTACTACAGGTGTTTTCTTAGCAACATAAAAACACTGTCCACAGTTCTCAAAAAATTAATGCAGAAAACCACAAAAGTTCTCTGTCACACACAAGTGAGGGAAGGACAGTGTTTTTCACTGATGCATAGAAAATTGTGGAATTTTGGGTAAAAAAACCAAATCTGGGTTTTCTCCTCCTTCAGTCAATGGAAGGGATCCTTACTGCAGGAATGTGATGGGACATCTCTAGCACCACTTCAACCCATCATTTCAGTAAAGAACCAAATTGCTGTGCCATAGCAGTGTGATTGTGGTCTACACTTCCTCTCTGTGTTGTGACTCTCGCTGCAAGGGGAACAGCTTGTCGGGCCAATGTGCTTCGCTTCCAGCTCTGTGGCTGCAAGGTCGGCAGGTAGAGAGGGCCTCTGGAGCTCTGCAGCCCTTAGTATTTAGGTGTGCATTAAGAAAAGAGTTTGAAAGAATTTTTAGCAAAAGGGATCTAGGCCAAAATGCTTTCCTCAGTTGCAATTTAGTTTAGCACTGGTTGGTCAAGAATGAGATATTTCATATTCTTACAGAAAAACTGGAACTGATGAATTCATTACTTAATCAGGCTAATGTAGTAAGTTAAGAGGTAATTCTGAAGAAATAATGAAAACTCTCTAGTGGCATATTAATTATGTCTTTCAGCTATTAAAAAAGGAGGATTAGGGATGTGACCAAGAATAAAGAGAGATATATTTTCAGGGTCAGTGAATTTATCTTTTAAAGTATCTAACAGAAAAGAATAAATTGATTTCCCTCAATGGAGGTAATTTGAGAAGTCTTGAACCAGATATGTTGTTTTTTTACTATATGGCAAAATTAAACTTGCTATATTTCAAACTTCAGTATCTGCTCAAATATATGCAAATTCATGGTTTTGATCAAAAATTTGCAACCTCTGATAACAGACAACTGTCACCATGCTAGAAGTTTAACTTTGTAATTATCATTTCATTTATTAATTTGTTACCTGTGTATTTTGTTTCTCCTATGTAGAGCTGATATAAAAGGGTTACAATCTGGGGAGTATCCTGAAACATTATGGTATGTATACATGGTAATTGAACATAAAATAACAATACCAAATTCCATGTTACATGAAGGGAAATAAAGAATGAAATTACTGATTTCCATTCAAAAGATTTCTCTGCCTGGAGTGCAATCTGTCTGCAGTTCAGAATGAGCAGCTGGACATAATCTAGAGCCTATCTTCCTTATCAGCTGGACATAATGTAGAGCCTATCTTCCTTATCTACCTGTTGCCCAAACAGGAGAATCATGATAAGACTTGGGCAGTTCTTTGATGTAATGCTACTAATCTTCCCCCTCCTCCTCCGCCCCGATTTCCAAAGTCCCATTTCCCTGAACATAACTGAGACAAGTAACAGGAGGCAAGTTGGAGTTTTGAACATGTTTCCTGTTTAGAAAAATGAAATCAAAAGCCCAACTCCAAATCCAACTGCTTTCCAGGGAAGACTTCGTTATGACTATGTACTGCTGATTTGCAAGCTGCCCACAGGGTTTCCATTTGCTTCCTGATGTCTGCTGCCCCATTTGCTGCCTGGCAGCTGCTCACAGCCAGTACAGAGGCAACAAACCAGCACCAATAGCTGCACTCTTTAGTCCCTTTGCAGAAGCATGTCTTTTAAGATTGTCTTGGCTTCAAGTATCTTTCAAAAAGAGGATTTCACTGGCCTTCATTTAGCAAATGGTAAATGGTAGCAAATGGTATTTCAGGCATCAGCAGAAGCTGCTGCTGGCTGTGCAGGGCAGAGGAGCCTCATGACTGCTGGCGTTTTCTGGCAGAGACCAGCAGTGCAAATGCTGGCACACAGCAGGCCAGGGTTTAGCTTTCTACCTACACCATAAGTGGAAAACATGGCGCAGCAAGTGCAGCTTTGGGGCAGAGCAAGAAGCTGCGACCAGGGCAGCATTTAGGCTTAGGGTTTTCAGCAACTGCCTTTTCTCATCTTGAAGGTTGCGGCAACAAATAATAAGGCTGTATGTCATCTATCACCCGGGGACAAGTGACTGCAAGGTAGAGTCTGTGCATGTCTTCCATTATTGTCCTTTAGAAGACATTGCAAAAACCTAAAGCATGGACATAATTTGAAGATAACACATGATGCATCCTGTCCATGTATTCCCCTTTCCATTGAGCATATGTAATGTTTAAACATATGTATGATTGCGCTCCAACTTCCTCCAAGTCTTTCTTCTTTTGTAATTGCAGTATTTTTTCACAACACCCCAGTCCTTCAGTTTATTCAAAATAAAAATTCTTTAAAGTCCAAATATAAAGAACAGTAGTGTAGAACTTAATCCCAGAAGACACAACACACACTTTTCAGACCTTACCCCTGACTGTCATTTACTATTTAAGCCACCACTGCTGTTGAAAGCAGTCCCATCTCCCCACTGCAGCAGTCAGTTTTTTTATACCCTGTTTCCTTGCATGCTGGTGCATGGGAGCAATGAACAGAACCAGGTAACTAATGCAGGGCAAAGCTTTTTTATTCCCCTGGAGCAGTTTCCCTGCTCTGTTTTACACACAGATGTACAATATTTGCACCACACAAGAGAAGTGGAGTATAGGAAAGGAGAAAGAAACAAGTGGCCTGGAGAGGCTGGAGGTGTGTGGAAGGGAGCAGAGGAGAAAAGGGTTGACATTGAAGGTTCATGAAGGATTATGGTGTTCACAAATCATTAGCCTTCATTTTGGTATGCGAAAATCTTGTGCTGTCAGTAAGATGGAGGACAAAATCTTTGGGATGACAAAGTCCAAAAGAGAAAGTACCACATGACTATAACTCTGTTGTCAATTAATAATCCCTGTGAAAAAAATAAATTAATATTCTAGACAGACAGACAGACATCTAACAGATTCTTTAGTTCTGCAGCTATCTCCTGCATCAAGAATCATTCCATGAACCAGTTAAACCAACTATTACCTTGTAAATGAAAGTAGGATTAAATACATGCTTGTATCAACATAGATAAAATAGCACTTTTCCTGCCTTTCATCAAAAATAATCAGAGAGCTGTAGTTTTTATACTCCAGCACACTTGCTGATTATGTAAGTAGTAAAAAATTAGAACTAAATCAATTGTCAGAACAAATGAAAGAGTACACTATGCAATGCATTATCCTCTGGTCCTTTATTGTATTTCTTAATTCATGTCCTAATTCCCAAAATCCAGCTATTTACAATGAAACTTCCAATCATTAGTGGGCTATAGCAGGTTTCCATTGTAAAACAGCATTCACATTTCTCATGAGAGTTGGTATGTATAGTGTTGAAGGGCACTAGATGCAAAGCCTGTCAGTCTACAGCTACATTTGATTTCCATACCTCTATCCAGGGCATATTAACACATGAAGTGAGAATTTTCCAAATAGTTACATCCTTTTTTTATAATCATGTTCATCAAGACTCACTGTCTTGAGGTACAGAGGTTCATGTGGAAAAGCTAGGATGTGGCTGCATGACTAATTTTTAAAGCTTGTGCACAGCTTCTCAGGAATGCAGCTGGATCTAACTCTTTGGTGGCTTGCTTGTGATGACTGAATTGAAATATATTGTAATGATTCTCTGCTCAAGAAACATGAACTCATTAGAAGTTGAGGCTAGAGCTGAAGTATTATGCGATTTTTCCTTTTCTACTCCTTTATTACCTAATTAGAGCAAATATTTTACGTAAGAGTAAGCAGCAACTTAAAAACTTAGCTCATAAGTTAAGGTGATAATATCAGATGTAATTTCTGTTCCCTTTCATTTTGAAAAATTTGTCTTCCCTCCTTATTTTTGCAGGAATATGTAGCATATAGAAATAAATTTTAATTAGTACCTTGAAAATTAAAGATTCCTTTATGCCAATCAAACACAGCAAATTTCTGAGTTTCTTACTTTTCAAAAAAATTAAAATTTTTCTAAATTTAAATAATTTAGAAACTTGTTTGAAGGCCACCACTTCCTTAGATGGCTTTTTAGCAGGCATGAGAAAAGTGCTATTTGATTTCACACTCCAGTAATCCTTTAACAATTTCCTTTCAGGCAGAATATAAAATCTTATTATTAATTCCTTAATAAAATAAAAAATAAGTTATAGTGGATATGTCTTTAATCTTGGACCAGTTTGAGCAATTTTTTTTTGCCCTCAGATAAGACACTAAAGATCAGCACAAATGCCAAGTGATAAACTGGCCTTTGGGCAATACTCAAAAGTCCTCCTCCTCCCTTTTTTTTCACATCAGCTCTCTCTGGAAGTGCCTCTTCTGAACTACTTGTTTTAGCATCAGTCAGTCAGTTTTGATTCCTCCCACCCCTTTATTGTCAATGGCAAAAGTTGCCAAGATCTTATGTAACCCACCTTGAATTCTAGCTCCCTATCACCGTGAAGCAATGTCACAAAGACTACACCTTGTTAAGATTAACGATAAACACCAAATTATCAGAAGTTCATATCTCAAGGGCTTATTTGCATTTTCCTATGTGCTTGAATTTGCTGAAGAAAAAAAAATATCTATTGCTCTCTTTTGCAAGATACAGCACCAGGAATTCCCTTGGACCTTGTATTTACACTTTACAAATAATCCTCTCTTTCAACTTACCAATACCTCTCTTTCCAATTCTCAAACTCTCACCATATGATGGACCCCAGCTTCGACAGCTGTGGGGAATCTGTCTGAAAAGAAAACAATTTTATAGATGCTCCTATTCATATAAGACCCTGCTGGTCTTACTAGCAAGTTTGAAGCATTCCAGGCATCTAATGGAGATGCACAGGTCAAATAAAGTAATTACCTCTGAAGGGCAATGGTGGTGGTAGTAGAAGTAATAGTAATAGCAGCAGCAGTAACAGTTGTAGTAGTAATGCCAGCTCTTCCTAGAGTAACTTTAGACAAGTAAGCTAAGCTTCTTTTTCATCACTGCTTTTTTGTTTTTTTTCAAGACACCTAAAATTATATGTGTATGAATAACTCATCACTAGCCTTAAAACCTGTTAGACACATAGAAATAGAGCTGTCTTCTGGATTTCTGAGTCCAGAGTCTTCCTACATCAGGAAACACATATGAGGACGTATCAGAAACACCTCAAGAAGAAAGTTTTTCATGAACAGATCAAGTTGCACCTAACAATCAGTTGGAGTTTCTTGGTTCCAATGGTTCTGTTGGAAAAATTCTCAAAAATCTGTCTGATCAGTTGGTTGGAAAACATCTTCCAAATGTCAGTCTACCCTTGTCATGGATAATCACTACCTATGTGCTTTTTCTGGCTCTTTCATTTGGTGGAAACCGTTATTTTCCCAACCTGATATTTACACATGGCTTGACAAAATGTGCAGCACTGTAGGTGGGTGCCAAGTAAATGGCACAGTGTCTCTATCCAGTGTCTCCTTCCCACCCACTTAGGTAGGGAGAATACTTTTGGACACGACTGAGCACTGTGGTTTATCACCCAAGTGCATCACTAAGAGAAAGATTAGGAAGACATCTCCATTACAGGAGGAACAATCCACAAATTCTTTATTTCATGGAGAGTTTGTCCCTTCCTCCGGCCTCTGTTGCAGAAAACTTCAGGCAACATGAAGCCTCAATATAGCAACTCAATTCTTACTGAAGCCATTTGGCATGGGCCATCCACATATATATGCACACAAATATAAAATGCATAGACATCACTTTTTAAAAGCTGTCATTTCCCAAAAGGACCCAGTGAGGTAGAATTGCTATTAAAAATAATTAATTTGCAGCCATTTTTTAAACACCTAATTTCCCCACTAGCCTGCATGCAACACTACTTCAAACAGGTACACACGGTCTTATTTAGTGAATATATGAGGAAAAGGTCTGCATTATGTTTGCTGAAAGGACTAGGATTTCAATTCCATCTGCTGCTGGGTGTGTTTGATTTGTGTATTAATTATGCCTGTTTGTAGCTGTAAATTTGCTCCAGATTAGTAGGTGATTGGTTCCACGCATGGATTCACTACACTGCATGGTTCCCTTGCACTTTCATAGTTTTAAAATGGTTCCATACTTATGCTTTTTAAATTGCTTTTAATACCTATCTTATTCAGTGTGAGCTTTCAACTCTGTCTTATTCAGACAAATTTTTTTCCCCTTAAGAGAAAACATATCCTTTTGATTCTTCTCTTTGTGGACCCCTTTCGCTGGTGTATTGTCAGCTTTGTCCATGGTGCTACTGTAAAACACAACACAAAACTGCTTCTTTTCCCAGTCTTACAGGGAAATTCAGCACATTCACATTTAGCATTTTCTACATGGAATGACTTAAACAAATGGGTTTAGGCATTACATGAGCACTCAGAAGGGCGTATACATACCCGTTACTGTGCAAACCTTAAATGCTTGTCACGTCAAAATAAAATTCTCCCACATGTGGAACATTTTGCTCTTGATCACTGAGTTTTCTTCCTGGTTTTCAAAATGCCCAAAAGTTCTGAGCTGTCGCCTTTGTAGTTAAGACCTGTGAGATATGCTTGAAAATGTGACACGTCTGAAATGAGCTGCATAAAAACTGCCTTTGTGTCTATGAATGTTTGTGTACACTTAGAAAATAAATGTTGAAGAGGTCAAGCTGATTACTCTCATATTTTAGGAAAAGAATCGCTCTGAGCTGAAAAATCGTATGCCAGGTTTTTGCCTGAAGCAAATTTTTACAATCAAATTAAAAACCTTTGAGACTAAGAGTTTATAATGGAAATACTAACACAGCCTTAACCACGGCAGCACTAGCAGGCACTGCAGTAATATTAGGAAAGCTCTCCCTGCCCACAATCTAAACTAAATAAAAAAGATGCCATTTTCCAACATATACCCCAGGCTAGCAAATAACAGTGATTTAATGTACTTGCCCTGTGGTAATATAGTACCACTGCAAACCTCTGAGCCAATTTTTCTTTTCTTTTCTTTATTTCTTCTTTTCAAACATATATGCCCCATAGGGAAAGGACTGCAATTTAGCTGTTATTTGTGGATATATCGCTTTCATTTCAACAATTCTTGAAAGCCTTCCTGCTGTCACATGCTACCGTATGCAAGCACCCAACTGAATAAAGACCCACCAGGCTTTTTCAGGAGTTTATTCACAGGTTTGGCTTTGCTTATTGTAGTATGCACCACACTTAAATTAGATGAGGGCTACTGTAAAGCAATAACATTGTCAATGACTGGAATCTCACTTTCCCCTCTAACAGTCTGAAGCAAATTAATGTATTGGTTGTTCATTAACAAGTAAACAGTTTCTGCTACAATGTCAAGGAAAAAAGAATGTGTTCATTAATATGAACAATCTTCATCTACAAAGATGATTTACACAATGCATGTAATGAGATAGCTTTCCCCTAACTAGTACACTACCAAACTGAAAAGCTGATTCTTAGGACTTTCTTGAAATTACAATATTGTTTGTTTACCAATAAGAAAGACAGTCTCAGTCACCTATGCCACCATTGTAAGCTCTATATTAAGTACTTAAAAAAAGAGAGATTTCTGGAATCACTTGTGGAATTAATAAAATTGGTAACTACAGACTTACACTGCATCAAGGATACATATTATTCCTGTGATAAGTTGAGCTAAAAATAAGATTAATTTGGTTATAGAAATTCCTTAAACAACAACACTTAAATAATTTCAAACTTGAAATTTTTCAAGAATTTTCTCAAAAAATCAGCAAACACTGGCTAAAAAAGCAAAGCAGTTTGGATACACCAATGTAATCAGCATGCCTAGTGCTTTTCTGTTAACCCTCTGAGTAGAACCATAGTATTCTGGATTTTTTGTACATTAATGCTATGAAAATCACAACTTACAGAAATACTAATTTATATGTCATGACTTAATAAATCATGTTCTAAATATATCTGGGCTAGGCACCTCATCTCTTGACTGATTAATCCATCCTAGAATTTTAATTATCTGTTAGAGAAGCCAGTCTCTAACACCTATACTGGAGGCTTAGATTATTGCCTTATATTAGATGCTTAACTCTTAGACAGATACATCTAGATGAGACAACTCCCAGCTCACTACCTTTTAGCTAATCCTGTGCTATCAGTACTACATTTTCACATCAAAGTTTGCTAACTCCATATAAGCTCACTAGAATATTGCACTTAGGTTAGAGTCCACGTTATCCCCGCTTATATTGAATTGAGAGGAATTAAGCTGGAAGTGACCCTGTTCGACTTTCCTGCTAATACTGAGACTGTCAGGCATCTCCAGAGACCAAGCATTAGATGACCTGAATCACCCTTCGGAAGGGCTCGTCTCCATCTCCTTGGTGATAGATGGTGCCTACCACAACTGCCATCCGTCTCTGCTAACTAAAACAACTGTTGTCATGTTTAGCAGCAATACAAGGCAGTGATTCAAAAGGGAAATGAAGAAAGAAGTCAGAAGGACTGGTCTGTATTACATTAAAATGACCATGGTGTGCTATGTGCTCTCCCAGATTATCACATTAGAAATAGTCTATTGTGCTTGATTTCTTTTTTTCATTGGTGTTTCAAATATTTGTAGGGCCACATATTCTGTCTTCACTTACCCCCAAGAATTCAGAGGTTAGATTAAAAAAAATGGCAGTCACTGCCAAACAAGCCTAAACCATTATAAGTTCCATGAAACCATAAATATGTATACATATATATGGATATATTAAAATATATATCTATGGGTATATGGATATATTTAAAATCATCATTGGAAACTCTTCTGAAACAGTTCAAATATCCAGATACCTTTCCTTGTGTTCAAGGAAAGGTTTCCTTTCCTTTCAAGGAAACCTAAAATAGGATATCAGCAATTTGAAACCCAGTCTCTCAAAAACCTAAAAATAACTTAAAGAAATATTTTTATAGTTATGTTCATAAAACATGAACAAAAGATCAGAAACATAAGATGTTGGGGATGAGTAGGATTTGCAGGATCTAGGATTATTTTTACATACATTTTAAGTAATACAAGATGGTATAAGATGAAGGAGCCAAACATCTTATTTTAATGATAACCCTGTATTCCAAAGCAAAGAAAAGGAAAATCCCAGATGGGTTTTTGAATAATATTTCTCATGCATAAGGTGAAACACATTTTTTTTTTCCTCCTGACTTCCCTCTCTAATTAAGAAGAATGAACATTGGCCTTTGCTTTAAGACTGCCAAATTTTCACAATACTCAAGGAGCATGTGGTATTAATGGACACTTTTTTATTACCACATGTATGTCTTGCATTTACATGGCTGAGCTGTATCTCTTCTAAAGGGAAGGCTGTGATATAATGTGGGAAGGTCAATGCTGGTCAAACGTGTGCCAGATTCTGACCTACTGTAAATTAGGTAAGTGGAAAGGAAGGCTTTATCTTGACTGAGGGTTTGATCCTGTGGAAAAATAATCCTTGCCCCATCCAAATGTTACGAACGTACAACCATAAAGATCACAATGGCACTGGTTGTGCCCTATGTACTGAGCATCTTTCCTCCACAATGAGTCTGGATTTGGGTGGTCATAGTCAAGGATCTGACACAGATACAACCTTATCCCAAAACCTAAAATCTGAGAACTTTTGTATGGCAGTTCCTTTGTCCCTTCACCTCCTGCCCCCATGGAGTTCTCCAACAAGACACTTATTTGCCTCACTTGCTTTAAGATGTTGTTACTCAGGTTCCAGACAGAGTAACTGAGGCCATGCACAGGCCTTCTGCCCATGGACATACATTCAGAGATCTGTCTCCTGATGTCTTAGATGACTTTCTAGTAAACTCATAATCTGAAATTGGTGTCTGATGTAAGCTTCCACCAGCAATTCCTTCTGCAGTCGATGGAGTGAGACCAACAGGTTAATCAAAACATGAGTCCTGCCTAAATTGTGTGCCCATGACAGGTGAGATGAATCAAACCTGGAATGCTCATCTCTCTATTACCCAGGAAGTCTGGAGAACTAGTTTCTACTAAATATCTCACTTCGAGATTATCAATATCGAGTGGATTAAAAAAATTCTACATGAAATACTTGTACCACTTGTGTGAAGATTCACAAGATTAAATTCCTGTGCTTAAAATTTTCAATATATAAATTTTCATGTCTGAGGAAATTAAAGACGCACTTTGTAGGACGGAGAAACAGAAGAACTCCAACGTTTCTTGAAAAACAGTTCAACTGATCCTTCCAGCTAGAAGTGCAAAAGAGCTTTATATTAGCCCCCACCAGCTGCAGGTACATGTTGGCTGCCACAACTGCTCATATGGACAGTTCCATGAACAAACACAACTCAGAATGGGAATGATACTGTGGGCAACTTGCCCTGTTCCTGAAAAATTTATTTATACTTCCCAGAAAGATGAGAAAATCTGCATGTCATTTTGGGCAGTATATTGATACTTCTGGCTGTATGATAGGAATGAAGACAGAAGGAAGAAAGAAAGAGAGAAAAAGGGCAAGGGGGAGGGGGGAGAGAGAGAGAGAGAAAGAGAGAGAGAGAGGAAACCACACGTGACTTTTAAAAAACACTGTGAGAAAACTTTAGAGAAGAAAACTTCCACTTTATATGAGCAATAAGAGAAACTATAAATTTCACAATGTTTTTTATTTTAGAACATGATTTTGAAAGTTGCTTCTTTCATTCAAGTGAAATTCTGAGCCATTTTTTTTTTCAAATTATCACATCTGAAGCAAAAGTCTACACACTGTAATATTTCTGTGGAAGCCAACTTTATAATAATGGTCAAATAAAAAGTTATAATGTTGTCTTGAGGTTTTAACAAACCAGTAATATATATATACTCTGTGTAAATGCCCATTTTATTAAATATTGCAAATAAAACTGGTGAATCCTTTTTAGTTTCTCCATTCTAAAGACAAAACTTTTGCTAATTCAATTTAGCCTTTACATATATATTAAATGACTTGCATTTTCCCCAATTTAGAAGTATTCTAGCTATTTAAAGGGTAATGCTTATCACTGTTAATCTTTTTAAATGACTCTGCCGGAATAACCAGGTCACGCCAAGAGGATGCCTGTACATTCCTGAATGTAATGCAAAGGAACCAGGAACTTCTCAACTAGATCATTACATACTACTACATGACAGAATGTGTCCTCAAGCAATTTCCCAAGACTCAACATTGTCATTAGCAGCAAACTATATGGAAGCAACCTTTTGTGGCCATCATCATGTTATCCTCTGTAAACCATGAGGATGCCCTAAACTGAATTTCCCATTTAGCCCTGCATCATATCGTCCAATAACAGTCACTCCATATGGAAGTACGATGCAGGTTTGGAATGAGCTGCTGTAGAAGATACCATTAGATTAATTTTATTTTCATTTTTAAGCCTATATTTATAATTCCTAAGCAATAGTACATTTGATATATTTTTGGCCAGAAACAGGCAAGGAACTTCAGGATACTATAAAAGATATGTGCGTATAAAAGCAAAAAAGCCAGAATAAAACCCTAATATGGGTTGTCAAGATTTAAGGTGATCATTTACTCAGAGGGTTAACATGTGCTAAAATTACATACTGCAGTTCCTAGCTCCACTGATGAAAACATTCACTGCTTCTATCTTTAAATAAAAAAGCAAAATAGCCTTAACCCTTTGAGGATCATATTAGCAGCAAGTTGCAATCTAAACAGAGAACAAGTATTTCAATCAATTAGGAAATAATTCTTACAAAGATTCTGTGAGCACCCTTTTGTGTTCCACCATCCCAGTGTTTACTGCTGGATAGATCAGCTGTAATCATGCCATACAGGCCTGAAGCAGTTTCAGGGTCTCAAAGGGTTAAAGCCAAGACTTTTGAGAAAAAGTGTTTTATTAAAAGGGTGAGTTAGGTGAGCGAACAGTCTCGGATGAACTTGGTGAATAGTCTTCCGATTCGGAGTTGAGTTCAGGTGGAGCTTGCTGAGCCTTGTAACGTCCCCTCACATCCTGGTTGCGTCTTCGTCGGAAAACCTGCCTCTCCTTATCAAGAGCGGTGGTCTGGCAGGGGCATAAAATAAGAATAAATGAAATTAGGCTGTGTGTGAAATGCAAAGATAATGAAAACCATGAGGTTTTATGTGGCTTGCAAATACCAGGGATAATAAATGTTCAGACCAAATTAAACCTGCTCTGTCTCAGTCAGGTCTGAAAGGCTGAGCCCACAACATAGCTAAATGCTTTAAAAAGTGCATTTCCCAAATCTTAAGAGGTAGCGTGACATCATCAAGCAGATACAGTCCCATATATATGGATGCCATATGTTCTACTTCTGGATGTTATTAATTTCATCCTTTAACAGATTCAAATTCCAAGCCAAATACCAAGTGACCTTCCCCCCACCCTTCTCAAAGTATAAATCTGTTTCTACAGGCAAGGCAGAGATGTACACTTGTCTTTGATTTGACCTAATGAAGGCTGATACACACTCACCCATGTTCAAGTCAGTGCAATCAGCTAACAAAGATGGATTGTGATGAAGTTGTCAGAAAAGAGAGAAAAACAAACACCAAAGGGAGCTAGCCCAGCTCCTTGACACATCATGCCACTCAATGGATGTTCTTAGGGAGAACGCTGAAGAGCTCTGATGGCAAGACCTGTTTAGCCTGACCACACTGTCTCTTCCTGTTAACCAAGGTCTACTGAATTCAATACTCTGCTAATTTTATCCACGTCTAGCTAAGGTATCTAGGAATGGGAAAGAGCAATATTCACTTGATGGGCATTATTTTTTGATCATTCTGCCATTATTGAAAATGCAATTCTTAAGATGGCTGTAACTTCTAGTCACATTCTTTTTTCTGCTTTTCTGGCACATTTATGAGGCGAAACTTCAATCCAAGTAAGGGTAGCCCTATTCTGACTATCAATTTCAAGCACAGGACAAGGTTTTCCTGTCTTCTTGATTATGGGATATTAGACTAAAGTCCTTGAAATTACTGTAAAATTATAAGTTCAACAGGATGGCCTTGATTCAGCAAGAGCACTTTGACACATGCTTAGCTGCTTCTGAAGCAGGGCTGCCCTCTGAAATCACAACCCATGACTGTTTTGGAAAAAGCAAAATGGGAAAAGGTGGGGTGACCAGTAAGATGACATACAAAATGCAACCAAGTATCTGATCATGGCACTGGAAGCAAAGATAATTTTGAGAATTGAATAGGTTTCACTCATAAGGCTTGTAAAACTTGTCCCTATAATGAAAAGGTCTATTTAAAGGAATGCAGCCAAAAGGTTATTCTGCTTCAAAGGATTTATTGTGTTCTCTTAAGATATGCATGACTGATTTCTCTAGAAAATTTACCAGTTACAATGTGAGCCTCATAGGAGAGCAGAGATGTATTTATAGCCAACATATTTTTGAGACTAAAATGAAAACTAAATCCATCATACTGGTGCAGAATAGCATTATAGCAATTCATGCTTTCAAATAATGCAACCAGCATTCAATAATGATGTAACAGAGACAGGAAGATGGACAGGAGTACAGAACTTCTACAGCAAATGGATTTAGTCAGGCTGTATTGCTGCACTATTATTTTTTTTGCTACAACCTATACAGCACTACTTTAAAAGGGTAAAATGATCCACTTAGATAAGTTCATCCCTATATTTTAAATAATAATTGCTACAAAATCCAACACCTTTCATCTGCTGAAAATTTCTTTGTTTACTGCTATCTTTTGGTTAAGAGATCTAATTCGTATTTTCAATGCCTTCTATGTTTCTTAGCCTTGAACCAATTCAGTTTTTGATTATTTTTAATGTGAAACAGAATACCTAGAACTTTTACACACAGTGAATATACTGCTTACAGTATGTAATTTTGTGTGAAAATTGAAAAGAATGGCATATATTACCACTCTATAAAATACAGATTTCCATTTAAAGGATATTTTTTTATGCTTACAGGAAATAAGCATTTATTTAAAGTTTAAACCACATCACATCATCCTGTGGTAATAGACACTCTCCCCTGAGAAACTGAAACATTTCTGGTTGAATAAATAAAAATACTTGTATTAAATTCAGAATTTATTTTTAAAACCTGTTACATGAGAATGGCAAATGTATATGTAAAATCGGAAGGTATTTAAATTTAGATAACTTACATATAAGAGAATGTATAAGAAAATTGTTTTGAAATTTTGCCTAGGATATTGCTCTTTATAAAGAAAAGAGATAACCAGGTACCAGGATATCTTTTTAAAGACGTCTTTAAAAATAAACCCCAAGATATTACCTTTCTATGATTGTTGGAAAAGCTTTAGAGACTTTTCTTTAAATCTATTTGTTTAAATATACAAAAAAGCACTCCCTGCCTCAATAATAAAAGATGTTAAGCAAAAACCCCCTGTCTCACCTAATCTAGCACCTTATGCTGCTGTAGTTTGTAGGGCCAAATAGATCTGGCTTCCTAACCCTTCAGAATGTTCCTGAGATATTCTGTGACTGTGTTTTTCTTTACATTTTTATCCAGTGTTTGCCCTGGATTTGGTTTCATTGGTCTTTGTAAAGGCATACTTCTAGACTCCAGGGCATTATTATGGTTACTCTCCTGGGCTGAGAGACATCCAGAGCCTTTCTCACCCAAAGAGCTTATTGAATAAAATGTTACAAAGTCACAGAGAGTCAAAGAAGTCAGTATTTATCCACTGAAAGCAAAAATACACAGGTCATATTCTAATGTTTAGTGTTTACCATGTCGGAACTACAAAATGGGGCACTTCTGGCCACAGAGTGCTCAGGCCCTACAGAACTTGCAAGAACAGGATTATTTTGCCCAATGTTCCAATGACATTTGACACTTTCAGTATGCAATACACTGCTGATGGTATTGTGGCTCCGCATTCTGCAAAAATGTTATTTTTCATTTAATGAAATCACGGTTACTTTTTACCTCAAAAGAATTTCAAAATATGGTAGATCCATCCTTTGGAATGCAGAGAAGATGGTAAGATAAATATATTTGAATATTGACTGTATGTGTTCTGTAAGTGTAATTTTCACCCACTGTACTTTGTTGTGCACATATTCCAAAAACCAGCCTTTTCATTATTATTGATGTTTTTGTAACAAAGGCCTCTTATACACTTTGCCTTGGTTTAACAGATGTATTCTTTCACCTGCTGTTCATCTGGGCGGTTCGCTGGTGCATGAACCAGTCCATTATGGATTTCCAGGGCATTTCTACTTCAAGCTACTCTTTCAATAAATAATAAGAGGATCTGAAGTGCACTTATGCTTCGCAGGGCTGCAAATCCCAGATTTTCATTATCACATTTTGACATTTTATTTTTCCCGGCTCTAGGTTAGAGACTGAGAACTTTGAGCACTATATGAAAGTAATGGGAACTAAAATGTAAAGATAGCATTCTTATTTAAGATATGCAGCTGTCCTCCTGCAATCCATATGAGAAAATGTAGAGCTTCTTGTCCAGCAGCAGATAAGTAGATTGCCTCTAATAGTTTGGTGCTGATGGGTCTGAAGTACTTCATTAAGCACTAATGTACTTTGCATCAACATTTAGCAACCCTGACACCCAGTACCAAATGGTTACCAAGCCATTTTTGTAAATGCATGTAATTTGTAGTAACAGAGCATTATTTTAAAATCATTGCTTCTGTCATTGACATACTAAGGTGCAGTTGGTATTTTTTCAGGATTTTTCCTTAAGGAGTGTCTTCATCCTGATTTCTACCACTTGAAGTTACAGGACTGCTGAGCCATGCAAATTCATTTTTTATCTTGGAAAACACTGCACTGTGTGTTTATGAACAGATTTTCAAAAACTACAACTCCTTTGATATATATGTTGGATTTGCAACGGGAAGCGCCTTATTTTAGCTGTGGGCTGATATTTTCTGTCAGGTCGGTAATTACTGGATTAAAGTAACTGCATTTTATGAAAGTGAGCAGTGACTGTTATTCTTTTCACTTGTCTTAATTTACGGCTGGCCACCAAATATAGATATATATTAGTTTCATTAATAAAAGAACATTAATGTGCATTTTGCCTCTTAGTCCATACATTATTCATACCAGCCAGGAGACTAAACTGGGGATGCAGCTGTTCACGCATTAATCTAAGAAACCCTTCCCTTTGCTCGCTTTTATTCTGCAAGAGCATACTTGCAATTTGTTAGCAATTTTCATGAAGCTTTGTTTAGCGTGTGGAATTAGATGAATATATGTATTGAAACACTGGTATTTTTCTTCCAGGTCATTCTTTTATATCCACAGTTTTATGCACAAATTTAAATGTTCACACCTAGATAAGTTTATTTTATTGCCTTAAACTTCTGGCTAGTGACCTTTATATATTGACAGGTTTCCTTGCTGTAAAAATGACCATTAAATATTGCTTGTGGCACAAGCCAGGCAGCCCTTCAGTCTCATCGTTTTTTAAATTTCTTTTCCATGGGTTTCTCAGGTTATATATATATACTTATATATATACTCTATATATATATATTTTTATATATATATGTGTGTGATTGATTAATGAATCAAGACACTTTTTTGAGAGTACTTCAAACTTAGCAATGCACCTCAGTCCAGGAGTGAGACACTCATGGTATTTTTAGTCCCTCAGGCACAAGGTATAACTAAGCCAAGTTACGCGGTGATTTGGAGACGTGCAAATGACCACATCGAGGGGACGAATTAATCGAGTGGATTTGAAACCAGACCTCCAAATACAAAAGGCCAATGCTTTAGCACACCATGTAACTTCCAGCATAAAATTTAGCTAAAATGAAAGTAAAAAAGAAAGAAAACCAAATCAATTTGATATATGCTTTTTACTGTGTTGGTGAGTGAACAGAAAGACAAGTATTCTATATACATAACTGTCGAATTCATATTGCTGTATTTAAGTTTGTGTTTACACTTTGACATCCCCCCTCTTTAGAGACACAATTCCTCAGCTGGTTTCAATTACACGTGGAAGAGAGTTAGTGCCAAGTTGTTTGCATGAGTGAATTTTATTTATAGTTTGTAAATCAGTTGTGGGTTTTTTACTCAAAGATCAGGAGAAGAGATTTTAAAGGATTTTAGATATCTGCCTCTATTTACCAATATTCAGTTTACAGAGGGTTTTATGTTACTAGAAATGGCACTTTACAGATAGCAAGCCTGGTTCCCAACCTCCTTGTCCCATCATCAAGATGTCTGGCTGTAACTTTTAACTTGAAAGTGTATTGTATCCACTTGGGACAGGTGTAAGTAACTCGACAGATGCAAAGTAATGTGAACTAGGAACCAAACACAGAGGATGGAACCATGGGTTTTCAAATGAGCTATTCAGATAAATTTTAAACTGCAACAGTGAGAACTGTATTTGAAAAATCCGGTATTTTATCAGTTCAGTATTGACCGGATTGATAATTTTGTTAAGCATCCAACGTAACTTATCTCCTTTCTATTGTCATTATACAGATAGATCATTAATGACTTTTCCATATCCTTCCTGTATTTTATTTACTCCATTTTGCTTTTCTGAAGTGGCTTGGATATATAGAAAAGAACATACCCTAATATTTTATATTAATATAATATATATATATAATACCACACATACTGACATTTTCTACCAGTATTTTATGTTAGATGCAACCACTCTGGTGCTCCTTTGATATTCTGAATCAGCCCAGTCTTCAGGGTTTTAACCGGGACCTCCAAGACTTGTTCCCTACTGAGGCTGCTTTGGTCTTTACTGCACCTCTGACTGCAGGGCTGATGTTCTAACAACATTTGGTGGGTTGGTTTTAAAACATGTATTAGTCTGGGGTCCAAATGAATGTACTGATTTGGTCCCTGTGTTTTCCCTGATCCTCATATTCAAGGAACTGTGAAAGATTTTCCAGGCATTATAGCTTATGCCAGCTACAACAACTACTGCTGCACCTAAAAAATCATGTCATTTCTGCATGTGCTATCCCACTGAAAGGGAATAAAAGAGGATGCAGAATATGCTCAGAAAAATTAGGATTTTGAAGTACTTGGAAAACAGAAATCTTTTAGGCACAGAAAGGACAAGGTTTTCTGGTTATTGAAGCAGGAAATAGTGCCATTTAAAAAGTATTTTGGAAGGCTTCTAGAAACTACAGATGAAAACAAAAAGAGAAGTGCAGAAGAAATGAGTAGTTTAACACTAACAAAGGGAGCTTTACATTTTCCTTGGGACATGGCTTCATTTTTCACTGTACTTGTGAATTCAGATTAATTTTCATGGACCTGTGATAAATTATTTGTTTTATAGACATGAATGGATGATCATTTTTATATGCTTTGCATCTGCGCTACTAAAAACTAAACACTTGCTACATCAAAATGGTTTTATTTAGACTAAAATCTTGGTCACCACAACAGCTGCATGTTTCTGGGAGATGAGAGAGGCTCAAACACATGGCAGTGCTTGGTCCAAGGCACCCCCTCGCAGAGGATTTCCTAATTAAGCATCCACGCCTAGGAGCCCTGCTCTCCCAGTTTGCCTTTCCACACTAGGTGCACAGTTTAGAAAACCCTAATTATAAACATTGTTGTTACTGCCCCCAGCTGGAAAACAGAGCAGTTTATGTATGAATAAGAGAGATTATCGCCCATCTGCTCCAGCCCATTATTCAGGGATGTGTCATTTTGTATGCTGATGGCAGCCATTACTAGTGCTTTAGTCAAATGACCTTTTTTTTTTTATAGCTTTATTTATTTACCAAGTTGCAGAATTAGAGCCTTCCCCCCCTACCTCTTCAACATGCATATGGTTTGTTTCAAAACCTGGGCTATGCAGTTAAACTGAGTCAAGGCCAATCTGAGGAGATGTTCACTTTTCTCACAGGCTCCTGTTTCTGGTGATCTGCTCCCCTTGACAAAGGGGTTTTAAAAGATCCAAACATTGTGTATAGCAAATGGAAAGACTTTCTTTCTTTTTTTTCCTTCTTTTTTTTTTTTTAAGTAAAATAAAAAATGTAAACAGAGAAGGAGTGTAAACTGACCATGGATAGCAATTAAACTCCAGGAAGATAAATAAAGCTGATGTGATCTTCCCCGCCATTTTACAGAGCAGGCATTAAATTTGCAACTCTTCATCAAAAAGTTCTGCTTGACAGAAAATGCCATCTTTTCTTCTTCAGCAGAAAATTCCTCTAATACTATCAAACCCACAGTTAACTAAAGCTGGGCACTCAGGCCCTGCTCGCCCCTTGTCCAAAACCAAGGAGCACGAAGAAGGATGCCAAGTGACAAGACAGATCCGCAGGTTTTGCTCAGCCCTTGCAGGTCACAGTGGGTTTGTAGCCACCACCACAAGTGCAATAGGCTGGAATTAGATGAATTACAGGTACTGCTGCACACTCCAGCACTTGGAGTGAGAGTCCTTCTCAACTTTTGCTAGCCAGCATTCACCTCATGAGTTGGAATGACTTTTCTACTTTCTGCCTGAAAAATAAACTTATTTCTGGGTTTGTGTTTGTTTTGTTTTTCTTTCCCCAGAACATCCATATCAGAAACTACTTAACCCTCAGTGTGCACTCAGGGAACCATTAGGTTTTACGGAAAGCGTGCTGTAGCCCGATCCATGCACTTGGTGAAATGATCCAGGGTGGGAGTTTTACTTTACTTGGAAACACTCCCAGTGACCATCTCTGCTGTTTTGCTAAGGTGGTTACTTTGCTGAGTTTTTACAAATCCCTCACAGACAAATCTTTAAAGGCAGTGTTAGAAAACACACGTCTCTCAGTAAACTTATAAAAATTTCTCCAGTTAACAAAATGTAGGTCTTGTGAGTAATAAAGAAAAAAGACAGCAATTAACCACTTGATGGAAATTCCAGTGCTCTGGATTTATTGAGGAGGTGTGTGGGCCTCTTGTGGGCTATCAGACCTGGAACCCTCCTTGCCCCCACTCCAGAATAAGCCCCTCCCACCCAGAGCCCCATTTTATCATACAGGTTAAGCCAGCTAACAACAACCCTGGCACGGTTACACAATGAAGAAAAATATATTCAAGAGACTCATGCAATATTTAAAAAAAAAAAATCAAATCAAAATAAATAGGTATCAGAAGGGTTTTAAAAAGAAAAGAGAAGGAATGCATTGTTGGAAACACAAGCTTACCAGCACATACAATGCATTGTATTTCAGTGAACTTGGGAGAGTTTCTATGCCCGCGTTATGCAAATGCATTGTTCAATCTAAGGTAAGGATTGTGTTTAGTGGTTTTAAAATGACAGTATATAGCTCCACATCTTGCATGGAAAAAGAGGAAAATATATGCTGAGAGCCTGTTGCTGCTCCGTGTGTTTTGAAACAGGAGCACAGGGGAAGTAGATGCCTTAACAAGCAGTAGGGAGGGGGAGGGTGCATACTTCAGCATATCTGTAGATTTTCTATATACACTGTCCTTTTAACTGTGGGGGAGATTGATACTGAGCATGTGCGATGAAGAGAAAGCTGGCAATGTGGGTGTGAGGGATGGGTGAAGAAAGGGAATGAGGGGGTGTGGCATCTCAATCAAGATTAAAACGAAACTGATAAAGCAGCATATGGACCAGATAACAAATCAAAAAGCATGTTTATCCACCGAAGGAACTGGTTAATGGAGACTGCCAGCACGTTGCCATGGAAACACTGACTGTTGGCGCTGCACCATCTCATACCTTATCCAATACATTCCTGGTTGTTGGTAGTAGTCCAAAGACCCTGATCTCTTGATGGTAAACCCGTGGTCCAGCTGAGCAGAGAGAAATGGGGCAACTCAGTGGATCGACATTAGGCTAGAGAATTCAGACTCCAGAGCAAGTTGTTCCTTATTTAGTGCATATTTACTGTTTTCACTTTCAGAAGGCTCTTATCTAACATCCTAAAGCTACGTACCGTAGAAGAAAAAAAAAAAAAAAGGTAAAGAAATGAAAGAAAAAGATACTAATTCTAGATTTGGTATTGCCAAATTAGAAGCCAATTTATTCAAACTAAAATGGAGTTTGTGAATAGGTTACTTAATGCATAATGCATTCATTTAAAAGTCTGAAATATCTCGTTACCTCCAAAGACAGTAGTGCCCTTTTAAGTTGCACATACCAGTAATAGATTATCTTTTGCAATTAAACTGAGAAGTTTAACAATAATAATTTTAAAAAAAATTAAATGCAGTGCAACCATCACAAGGAGCAGGCTAGACAGACTATACAAGGCTTAAATTAGACTGCTTCATAATCATGGAATGTGTAAAGATGAAAATAATCAGGTTTTGATACCCCATCAATCATGGTAATTCATTTCTAAAAATGTGTTAACCTTGGAGAGTAGGACTACTCAGAGCCATGAATAACATTGTTTATCATTTCAGCTTACACCTCATGCTCAAAAAGATAACAGTACAAAACTATTTGGTTTAAAATTGCACCAATTAAAGTCAAAATGGAAATGAACTTAATACTGTGTCCAGGAAATTGTGCTGGTGATATTACTTAAGGAATACAGATCTTTCAAGTTTAGCTTATCATTAGCAATATCATGTGCATAGGAACAAAGAAAATGTGTTCTTTTCCCTAACCCTTCTGTGCTGCACTAACAGACAGTGGAGACATCATTTAGCTGAATTAAATAAAATTTTGGGGGAAAAAATCTTGACGGAGACACTCTGACTGCTTTAACACTGATGCAATGATTTTCAGATTTTTGCCCTATGAAGGGAAAAGGCCATTTTGTGTTTCAATAAGAGTGTGGCATGTATTTCCAATACAGATGCCAGTTTCTAATTCTAAATTCAGAAGATCAGTTCAACACATTTCCAGGTACCAACCACTTCAAGGGGAGTTAGGAACTAGCTGCAAATTTAAATTTTTCTTGATGACTCCCCTGCAAGTGTAGAATTTAGTAATTTATTCCATTTTGTTAAAACAATGCCTCTTTCATCTTATTTAGAATTATTTAAAGCATGTTTCCTGTTTAAAACCATGGGAACCTTGTACCTAAAGTTAAATTTGTGTTGGCTTAACAACACTGGTCTGCTATTGCCATCTACTGGCTTCCTTGTATGCTGCACATAAAACACACAAAAGGGATGTTTTCCTAAAAAGCAGATCAAAAATATTGGCCTAAAATTGAATAGCCAAAAATTAATTCAGAGAAAATGGGGAGAGTCGCTCCCCAACAAGAGTTGAAACAATTTCGGTGGTGTGGAAATCCTGCCATGAGAAACCCAACTGTGGACAACGACCCCAGGACAACACAGACAATAGATGTGAAGGGATAGCCGAGACGCGGGTTCAGCTTTAAGACTTTAAGCAAAACTTACAGGCTAGGCTTGGCTTCTCCTCCACACCACCCGAGAAATCCCATGGATAAAAATCCCACTTGGCATTGGCAATTGTATTTTTAAATTGGCAGAATGCAGGGCAATGACCCACCCGCTGCCTGCCCACTGCAGGGTCCCCAACCCAGGACCCAGTAAGCAGAACAGAGCTGCACCAACTTTCTGAGCAGCTTTTCTCCTTTGCTTTTCTACTTGATTCCTCTGCATCTCCAGCTGGAGTTTACTCCCATTGCCAAGACAGAGACCTCATACAACCTTAACAGCAAATTGGCATTAGTCTTTTCCTCTGTCTTAACAATGGCAAAAGTACAAGCACAAAAGTGATGACATACAGGCTGAGCTTTAACACTTCAGACAAGGACATATATTAAATGATGCTCGGTTCATACAAGGAATTACAGCACACCTTTGGATTGCAGAAGCATTCTTAAAAAGTGATTCACACTCTTAGTCACTCTAGCCACTGTCACTGAAGCCCAGAGGGTACAGCCACAGGGTGTTTTGTGGCAAAACCAAAATAAACAGAATTGACATCCTTGAAGAATGGAAGAATAAAATCTACCCTCAAATTTTAAAAAGACTAGTTAATGGAAGTCTGGTTTTATGTTTTTACTGCAGTACCTTTTATAAACACTGTCATAGAACTAAAAAATACTGCTCCTATTGAAAAGCTGTATGAGAAACATGATCCTGCAAATATTTTGGCACATGCTTAACAGCAATGTGGCCATTCTGACACAGACTGAGGGGCACTAGCCCAGCCCCTGTCTCCCACAGAGACTGGTAGTCAACGCCTATGACAAGAGTTTAAGAACAGGGCAAGTAAAGTGATATTTCTCTCACATACTCTCTCATCAGCAAGCAGTGTTTTTTAGGGACTTGCTAATTCTCTTGCTGTTTTAAAAGCTAGCTCTCCAATTAAAATTTTGCTGGCAAAGCTACGTTGGTTCAGGGGAATTTTTTCCCAACTGACATAGTTACCCTGGCAGAACTTTTAATGATGTATTATTGTATCAACAGAAAAGTCTCTTTGCTTGTATAGTTAATTTTGTTTGAAAAATCATTTTACTACATCAGCAAAGGAACTGCTTTGCTAAGCATGCACATGTTCATTAGAGTAGTTTGTCCAAACTGACGAATCCTTTGAAATGTGGACAAACTTGAAGTCTGGACACATGCACAAGAAGTAGGATGTCTCTGCCTTGGACAGTCAGAGACAACTTTTACTGAGATTACCACATCAATAAAGCAGACGTAAGTCTGAACCAAAGGAATCAATGCAATCTGGACACTGCATTACTGACAGAAGCAGTAGCCACAGTAGATGTATGCAAAACACATGTGGCTTCAAACTTCCTCTCAGTCAAGCTGACCAGAGACACAGCTTTAGGACCTTAATTTTCATATTATAGTTTTAATTGGTGCATATGGTAAATACTCCTTGAGATCTTTGAGGTGTGTTACTTCTTACCACAGGAGAAAACAGGCATATAATATTATGTCATACCAATGTGAGGACAAACTAAGAACTAAATACCACATATTAGCGATCTCTGCACATAAACAGAGTTACAATACTCAAAATAATGATAATATTTATCTTTCATACTATTAAGTAAGCTATAGCAATGTAAGCACATATTAACACATTTTCACAAACACAGACACAGATGTGTTATATAATATATAGAAGGCAACTCTATATATTATATACACAAGCACTCTCTCAAAAAGTATGTAAACATACAGGCAGGCACAAACCCCCAGTATTTTTATAGAAAATATAATTAGTGCATGTCTTTACTGCCAAACAATATGTTACAGCATCTATACGTACTTTGAAAGTTCTAAATCTAGAGCAGTCTTTGTTAATAGGATTTAATTTTAGCTTATTTGAGATTTCACAGTTAAAGGAAGATTCCCAAACATAAAACCCTGGTGACATGCATGTCAAATGTACATTAAATAGACTTCCAAATGCAGAAACAACATTTAAAGGCATTGTTGTCTTGCTTTTGGCTTTCTTTTACATATTAAATTATTTTCGTAGAAAACAAAACTAATTTATTCATAAAATGGAAATTATCTAGTATTCTGAAACATTATCAAAACACTGAAGAGGTCTATACTTCCCCATCTTTTCCTATAATCAAACCTTTCTGAATTATGTAAAAGTATTCTTAACATTTCTACTTTATAGGCCAAGTTGCAGTATCAGTCGTGTCAGAATATGAAGTTTGCCCACAGAGATGATCACTAAAAATAATCTGTTAAATTTCCAAACACTAAAAATAAATAAAAGCCATTAAGAATATAATTAAACATATACATTTTTTTCCTGATGTTTTGCAGTGGATAGATTCACTACAGTGCCTTTTTCATTACTCTGCTGCACACAATTCCTTGGCAAAGCAACTGGGGCAAATAAAAAAAGAGGAGGGCAGGGAAATTAAAAACATAAAGGAGGCAAGGGATGGATGAGGACAGAGGCATCATTTCTTGCTTTTAAGCTTTGAAGTCATTAGCATGGAGGATCTGAGCAGTAATTCTCATGGACAAGCGTGCTGGCAGTCCATTCAATAGGAACACGGTTTCAGCTAGTCTATACAGAACATACCTGCAGTTCAGATGAGCAATGGGTATGTGATGTTTTAGTTGTGGGAGAGTTGCTGCAGTATTATTGCTTAAAAATGAAAATAAATAAATGCTGACTATGTTAGCTGATGACTGAGAAAATCTAGGAAAAGCATGAGGAACAACTTGCTTCCATGTTGAGGACATTCAGGGTAGGAAAGAGTAAAGAAAAAATATGAGAGAAGCACAGCTTGAAATTTTAAGTACTTATACCAAGTAACTTTGAGAGAGTATCCATTTTGCTGCAAAAGCACTTCACACCTGTGAGCCAGATTGCATGTGCTGATCTGAATTTCCTTCATGCTGATTTAACTCAACACTGGAGGGGCTGAGCTGAGAAACATGAAAGTGGAAACAGTACAAGGAAGTGTACATGTGCAGTCACACACCACCTGCAATTTATGGAAGCTGGGAATGAACACTGAGTAATCTGATATGGGAATGGTTACGTTTAACATGTCACATTTTTAGTGACTCTTTGGAGTGTTCACATTACTATGAGTAATAAAGGAAAGCTTACAAACACAAGCAGATGTATCAAAAATGTGAAGGATGTGCATGTCAGTATTCAATGGCATTAGTATGAATAATCTCATCATATGCTGAATATATCCTGGGTCCATGTATATGTAATACACGTGTTCATCTGTGAGGAAAAAATACAATTGTATGTGATATATGCTCCACTGAGGACACCATTGAAACCTCAGTAAAGCTTGGTCAAAATTTTGGTCAAGCTTTGTTTCAGACACTCCGACACGTTCAAACCCAGAATGGCTCCACTGGAATTGCAATGTGACAGAAGGCAGCAAGAAGTTCCATTAAGTCTTTACCCCACTGAATACTTCTGCTGAAAGGGAAGCAGGTTGTGTGTGGCACTACAATAAAATGCTGCTGCTCAGCTGAATCTCAAGTGGCTAGACTCATGTAAACCATGAAGGCAGCAGTGAGGCATCACAGCTCTCCTTCATGTCTTCAAAGAGGAGAGTCTTAGGCTGCCATACAGATTTTCAGTTAAATTTTGAAGCAATCTACATTTTAAAGTGGTGGTGTCCTTCTGCTACAATCTCTGTGTGGCCTCAATCCATAAAATGAGTCTGCTGCCAAGTGAAATGTCATGATCCCACAGTTCAAATTGTTGAATTTACATTGGAGCTAGGTCCACTCATCTTCTGGTAAAATGTGGAACAGTGTATTGTGTGTGCAGTTATATCTCCTAGGGCCGTTCAATAACAATGTGACTCACAAGGAGAATCAAAGGAGAAGCTGTGCAGGATACCAATCTAACTACTCTTATATTAGTTAAATGCTACAGTTATCTAAAGATTAACCCTCTCTGGTTTCTTTTGGTGTCCTAAACACATAACTGTCTGGTGGGCACATAAATCTCTTTCATCTGTGTATTTCAGATGCTTACTGCTATGACAGAAACTCCAGCTGCTGTGCTGTTCGGCTTAGGGCCTGTGTTGAAATGCTTCTTTATCTTCCCAGCTACTGAGAGCTGATGTTCATTCTCTGGAAGGCCATCATCCTGCACATAAATAAAGCAAAATAAAACTTCAGAGAGGAAAGACGAAAAAAGAAGGAATCGTGAGGTGATTCTGATAAACCTATCAATACAGAAAAGTTTACAAAAAGTTTGTATTAAAATGGGTCAATCATTTTCTCCATCAATATATTTAAGGCTCTTACAAGATTAACATATTATGGCACTAAGCAGTCTCTCTTCTTTGCTACCCAATATTTTCTTCTCAAACTTTAGGTAATGTTCATTAATAATAATTGTTAAACATTTCATTTTTCTTTCTACCACATCTTAATTACCACTGCCTAGTTATTTTTAAGTCCATTAATATTTCAAAGCCTGAGAAACTCAGATGTGCTAAAGATTCTGTTTACTCATCACATAAATTTAATGATAATGACCTCAAAAGTAAAAAGTACCCAAGATATGACAAAAACAAGAGACCCTGTTTTGTCAGGATGCAGAAAAGGATCTCCAAAAATCCTGAGAGACACTTATGAGGTCCTACATTGTAAAGGCTCCACGCTCAGGGACTATGGGGTTGGGCGAAAGCTGCAGCCACAGCCCAGTGAGTCCACAGTGAGGAAACCCAGGTAAGATGGGAGCTGAGACATGCCCTGGCTGAGACCCTTGGGATGGGTGAGTGTGAGACATCACCAACACCAGGACGCATCACTGCACGTCTGCAGGCCATGTCAGGTGCTCATGGCTTGTGGTGGCATTCCCCACAGACCATGATTGTGCTATACTAAAGCCATTCTTAATCAAAAACACCTTCACAAATCAAATCTCCAAGTGACTGATAGCAAGGGACTGCAATTCCGTTCCCCAGTCCCAAGGCACACAAGCCTGGAATGCTGTGGGAAAGGTTCATGAATGCAGACAGAGGTACAGACTGCCTGGGAAAGCAAATAAGGGCTGGAGCCAGCTATGGGCAGCCTCTTCTTCCATGCCAAAATATTCTCACCTTGAGCTAACCCGAGGTACAAGTAGGCAGACAAGTGCATGGCCAAGCAGAGGCAGACGCGTTCTGCTGTGGCACGCACCAAGCAGGTCAGCTATGCACACACTCCAGCCCAGATGCCATGCAGCTGGGCTGGGATATTCCTCCTTCCAGCTGAGATGTCCCACTTTGCAGAGGAAACCTGGATACCTGCACCTAGGCACACTGGCACCCTCCATGCTGAGGAGAAACTCCAGCAGAAAGAAGGGAGTTTTCAGTTTGGCACAAGTCCGCAGACTGAATTCAAGCCCAGGAAAAGTGGAGGTTTTTTAGAAATTGTAGAAAAGATCCTTATGCCTGAAAAACGTGCAAAAAGCCACTGCTCAGTGAGACTTTCCCAGTAGCAGAATATGCAGGATTTCAGGCAACAATATGCAGAATAGGTGGAATACGGAACGAAATGTAGAACAGGCAAAATGTGCAGGGTATCAGGTCACTGACCATATGCCACAGTCATCCCAAACTGGTACTGCAGGGTATGTATAGGTATGAAGAGCTGAAATAATTCTTAAACTCCACTTAGGTAAAATCCTAGTAGAATACAGGCAAACAAGACAAGATCAGAATAGTGAGAGATGACAGACCCTTTTTGGGGGGGGGTTTTCAGATGTTATGAGTGACCTTAAAAAGTTACAGAGCTGCTGCAGTAAATCAAGAGTTCAATGAGCATATGGGAATTTCAGGGAGGTTGGTAGGGTTTGTTATTTATTTAGCTTGGGGAGTTTGTGTTTAGAGATCCCTTACTCACCCCTTAACAAAATGTCTCAGCTGGCAAAATATGGTCAAGTGCAAACAGCTGCAAAACACAAAACAAAACAATACAACCCAGTAGCTGATTATTGTCTAGCACTGGGGAGTCCTGGCTCGGTGGTATATGACCCCTAAAAATAACCTGCTTCCCGTTGACCTTGCCTTTCCCAGAAGAAGGCTAGTCTGTAAAGTGAACTCTTCTTCACCAGAGGAGGGAAAAAAAATAAAATCATTCTCTTGGCTTTCTTGACATGAAAGCCTGCCAAGTGTTCATGTCATCTTGTCAAAAGACTAAATTACAGAGAAGACAATAGTTACCAAGACTGTGGTCATATTTTATTGGTGAAGCACCACACCCACAATTCCAGTGGCAACATTCCACAGACACATAGTTTGGGCTCCAGCTTTTAGATGAAATACCTTCCACCTCAATTTAAGATGCAGCATAGGGTTATATCAGAATTCCTCTATGGTTACTGAGTTTTTATTACTACTGTTGGTGCAACCTGATGTTTAGTAGTTCTCTTTTATTCAAACATGCTTTATAAACAAATCAATATATATTAAACTGGCTCCTGGAATCACTTCAGTCAACAATAACATAGAGAGCTATTGAGGGTGAGAGAAGACAGCTGTTTAACTAAATACAAAACAAGCTGCTTTGCAGTTTTAAAATGCAACAAGTGAGAAAAACCACCCATCAAATAACAAATTGATCAGAATCATCAGGTTAAGTTGTAGAATTGGAGAACAGGGTAAACACTGCTGACAAGAATTTAATTGGGTTGCTGAAATGGGGGGGATGTCAAACCCTGAAGTGGTTAACTGTTCTTTCCCCCTGTATTAAGTCTTTGCTTTTTGCAGCGGTTTAGGATCACAGAATTTTATCTCAGCACTAACAGTAATCATAAGATTTTTTTAAAGGTGACTAGTGATTTTTGACGCTCCATCTGGGAGCTTTAAAGAGTCATGAGCTTCAGCAAATGTTGACTGCTGATACTCTGAAAGAAGAGCTCTCCTGTGCACACCTCAGAAGCTGAGCAGTCAAAAGAGTTTGAAAACTCTGGTCCAGAATGTGAGTTTTCACATGGACAATATAAACTGCTTGGAATGGTAAAATACTTTTGTTTTTTGGTTTGGGGTGTTTTGGGTTTTTTTAACCAGACTCTACAAAATATCTTGCATGGTCTACTTGCAAGAATTCAAAACAAAAAAAAAACAAAAACCAAAAAAACAAAACAAACAAACAAACAAAAAAAACACCACCAAAACCAAAACCAAACCAAA